>MU837893.1:4395-17936 GCA_029603245.1 Rhizopogon salebrosus TDB-379
ACGGGTTCCCTGTAAAACCTGAGTTGGTATTACTTCAGAAGCACGCGCATGAGACTGCGGAAACTCAATACCCATACAACTACATCCTTGATGGCGAAGAACTCCTCTTCTCAAGCTTGCTTGTTGCCGCCACCCCCAGATCACAACTCCAACATCGATAATGACAATATTCACGCCACGGAAATTGTTTGCGCCCTTCCCAAGTCTAACACCGGCGCGAGTAGCTCCTCCCTCAACATCACCGCACAAGCCTTACTGCGAGTTATGGTGAGTTCATACAGTCGTTGAACATCTACATAACTGGGGTGACTCCTGGTACTAAATAATACAAAATAAAATGAGTAATCCACCTCCCTGCCCCAGAACTCACACTAGATTCACAGCCTGCTCTCCAGCAACATGGTCTCCCTTCTCCAGCATAGTGCACCTCGTCCAAATGCAGCCTCAAGAGCCTCGTCGACAGTCCGCACGAAGAAAAATTGCATCTCTCGGCGAACCTCCGGAGCCACATCATGCTCGACGTCCTTGCGGTTCGCCCAGGGTAAGATGACCTTGCGGATCTGGGCGCGGTGGGCACCGAGCACTTTCATACGAATGCCACCGACAGGAGTGACACGTCCGCGAAGCGTAATCTAGGCCGAAAATCAGATGTGCTTATTAGTAGTGATTGAATGAACCTACCTCTCCCGTCATCGCAACGTCCTTTGGCACGCACGCGCCACTGAGAAGAGACACGAACGCACATATCTAAAAGATATCAGTCCATGGTCACCATGTCATATCAGAAATGCTCACCATCGCGATGCCCGCGCTCGGTCCATCTTTCTTCTGAGCGCCAGAAGGGAGATGAAGGTGTATGTCGATCGGATCAGGTACCTTGAGCGGGTCGATGCCCCTCCCAGCAGTAATACCGAGGTCAAAAGCACGCGTCTTAACCCAACTCAGAGCAATTTCGCCGCTCTCCTTGATCACATCACCCAAGCTCCCCGTCAGCTTCAGCCTCCCGGCACCGGGTAAAGCCGCGCTCTCAACAGGCAGAATACCGCCCTCACCCATACCCGTGACGACGAGACCATACACAACCCCACGCTTTTCTTCCCGTTCGCGCTCCTCGCCGTCCCAACGAGGGATGCCCAGAATCTTTTCGAGTTCATGTTCCTCCACAATAGCATGCCAGTCGCTCTTTGTCGCAACGACAACTCCTTCCTCGCCTGACGAAGATGTGGTAACGTTATCGAGATGCTCAGCCCACTCCACTGCCTTGTAGCGCACCACAGCACCGATAGCACGTTCCAGACTTCTGACGCCCGCTTCACGAGTGTACATCGTCGCAATGTGCAACAGAGAACTATCAGTCAGCGTCAGTTGCGAGTCTGAAAGTCCATTAGCTTGAATCTGCTTTGGAAGAAGGAACCGTCGAGCGATGTGCTTCTTCTCGTCATATGTGTAACCTTGATCAAGGCTGTGAAATTGTCGATGATAGGACTTAGTGAAAACCTTACCTGATAATTCAACAATCTCGCAACGATCAAGTAATGGTGCGGATATAGATTCCAGGGTGTTGGAAGTACAGATAAACAGGACTTGACTAAGGTCTATCGGTACATTGATGTAATGGTCCTGGGTACCAACCGTCAGTTTATCCTCTGAATTGTGCAAAATGAGACAGACATTGAATGAATGATTCTGTTCCGGATCAAGCACTTCAAGAAGGGCAGCCGCAGGATCGCCATGGAAATTGCTATGCCCTACTTTGTCGACTTCATCCCTATTCAATGTCTCATAAGCGTATTGCTGGCATTATAGCCTGAAAAACACACAATAAGATGACAGGATCATTTCTGCCAGCTTTCCGCAGAGCTTGCACGATTGCACCGGGCCCGGACGCCACATACGTTCTCCGATGTCCCCTGTTGGTCAAATTGAGCCTTCGAGCACTAGTCAGACAAAAGGATACACACCGGATCTCCGCTTCATCCCTCACGCCACCCAGAGATATCCGCTGGAACGGTCTATCCAGGGCTTTGGCGATTGATTGTCCTAGAGAAGTCTTTCCTGTCCCAGGAGGACCAACAAACCTTTATGCCACAAAGTTCAACAGTTATCCCATCATTTATAGGAGAAGATACGCACAGAAGTATTGGCCCCTTGACGCCCTTGCTCTTTGGTGGAGACGGAGGGGAATTAGAGATAGATACTGCTTTGTCGACAGCGCCAGGGTTGGAAGCAGGTACGAGTGCGCCGTGGTTCGCATCATCACCTTCGGTCTGTGGCAAAGCAGAAGTTGCTGCCGCTGCCTCGGCAATGGCACGCAAGCGAACGATTGCCAGGTATTCCATGAGTCGCCGTTTGATTTGATCAAGGCCGTAATGGTCTGCGTCCAGTTGTGCTCTAACAAAATGGAGTCAGCGTGAGATATAAGACAATGCAGTATGCGGAAGGGGCATTCCTCCTCGAGTACGCGGAGATGTAAGATGCAGAACTTACCGTGCTCTGGTGAGGAAACTGTGGTCCTTCAAAACATCAAGAGATGCACTCGGTGGGGTTGAAGTCGACGGCCAGGGCACACTCGTGAGCCACTCCAACTGTACTACGATTTTGCTCTAATAAAATGGAGTCAGCGTGAGATATAAGACAATGCAGTATGCGGAAGAGGCATTCCTCCTCGAGTACGCGGATATGTAAGATGCAGAACTTACCGTGCTCTGGTGAGGAAACTGTGATCCTTCAAAACATCAAGAGATGCACTCGGTGGGGTTGAAGTCGACGGCCAGGGCACACTCGTGAGCCACTCCAACTGTACTACGATGAGTAGAAACTCTTGACACACAAACGAGACTCACATATGACCGGATAACACCATTTTCGACACTGCCCTGAGGTATCCTCTTCAATCTTCGCCACTCGCGGACGCCCACCTTCCGTTCCTCGGTGCCAACTTCGAGAGCCTCGATCTTGCGACGTAAATCAGCAAGGTCGTCCGTATCTGCTTGCTCGTCATCGTCCAACTCGCTAGTGACTCCACCTGTTCCAAAACCGGGACCAGCGGTTCCTGGGGAGTTGTGCAGACTGTGGAGTTCGCGTTGGATGGCGGCCAATTGCTGGCGAAGGAAGTATTCCTTCTGTTGTCGGGAAAGGGACTCATCAACAGCAGTCGCAATCTTCTTTGAAACCTCCTGAATGGATGACTGCTTGACGAAGTACTCGGTAGCACGGTGGAGGCGATCCTCCACGTCTGTAGCAGCCAAGAATGCTATTGTACATAGGGCCGTGAGCGCAGGTGGATTAGGAACGGGCTGTAAGGGACTGACCGAGTTTGTCACCATATTGGCCACTGACGGCGGCAACGAGGACGTCAGCCATCCACGCAGCACGCTGTTGGGAGATATCCTCGACTATGCCAGCGATTCTTAACCAGTCATCCTTGCGCTGTGGCTGGACGGAGTCTTTTGCGAGGCGGTCGAGGAGGCTGAGAGCAGCATCTTTGAAAGCCTCCACGGTCTCTCTAGACGGTGTTCCTTCAGCAGAGGGGTATAAGACTTTGTGGAGAGGAAGAGTATCCAACGAGGTGGTATCCATTTGAAGTGGGGAAGCCAGGCGGATTCGAGTAAGACCATGGAGGGAAAGAAGATACGGTTGACGAGGGGCACCAGGAGAAGACGAGGTCCTTGGACGTACTAGACGTACTACGCGGGCAGCAGTGCCATATGTTGGAAGGGAGTTTATAGCGCTGGACACGTCGAATGCTCCATCGGGGCCGGCGCCTTCTGAGGGACCTGGAAGTGGGATAGCTGCAAGTAGTGGTTGAGCTGCTTCAGAATCATCTAAGAGAGTGAGTATAGCTTCAGCTAGGGCTCGGCTAACGGGGAAGGTAAGGCGAGCTGTGGGTAGAAGAATGAGCGGGTGGGGAAGGAGTAGAACAGGAAGACGAGGAGATGACATTTCTGATCAAAGCTTGTCCTGATCGACCAGATGGTGGTGATGGTGATCAAGTTTCGGTTGTCAGTAGTCTCCGGAGTTGTAGCGCTTCCCCGTCGTCGTCGTCGTCGTCGTCGTCGGCGATAGAGAATGGATCTTGTCAGAAGTCGCGGTTCCTTTCTTCACACAACTATTATCCTTCACACGGGCTAACGTCAGTACCTCAACATTTTGCAACGTCACGGTCGACATCATGAATCGAGGACCACCTCGCAGAAGACCTTACATATGTCCAACATGTGTCAAAAGTATGTTTTGATATATCCACGATTTCCAGAAATACATAGCATTGACAACCGGGAATTTGTGGGCGATTGGGAGATTGAAGGGAGGTTGCCCTCACTGCATTATTTATATCGCATCCCAGCCTGTTCTTTGAATACAAGTTCATTGAAAATCACATGAAGAAATTACAAGAATCAGAGAATCGAAATACACGTGACCAGCGTGACATCAAGAATGAATTAATGACCAACCACTGCACAAGGACTCCCGCCACCCTTTTTGGCTGGCAAGGAGAGTGGTTCTTCAGAAAATCCGTCGTCTTCCCCTCTGTCAGATCCGGTTTTCACATAGCTAGGGGCCGGCGATGGGGGAACGAGTTGCCTTCCCTCAATTGGTCGCGAAGAACATCATGAATGCGAAAACCACAATACACGTGACCAGCGCGACAAGTTCGAATAGCACGTGACCACGCGTCGGTTCAAAATTCCAACCATGGATTGCCTCTTCTTCTTGTTGCCACCATCTCCATCGACCCGTCGTTATCCTCAGGCTCGACACCTTCCTCGACGCTGTCCGCCACCAGCAGCAACCTAATTTACAATGTGGTCCAAGTTAAGTAACGCACTAAAGCCTTCACGCCAGGTCAACGATAGCGACTCGGATCGTTCTTCTGCACATTCTGCACCCACAGATGTCCTCGCCCGAGTCTACGAGCAACACCCAAACTTGTCCCTATTTCATGACAACACCAACGATCAAGATATCCCATTCCCCACCCCATCACGCCCATCACCACCACCATCACCATCCAAGCAGCGCAAGAAATCGATACGCGTGACTGCTAAGCTCAACAGCGATAGTCAGCCATCATCATTGAGGCTCCCAATAGGGCTCCCAAAGAAAGTCAGGTCTCATCTTCATCTCAAGTCCAATTGTACGTATTCCCTGTCCATGCAGGAATTCTCTCATTCTTCAACTTTACCAACTGCACAGCCTCACAACTCTCCCTTTCTCGCAACTCATCGAACATTCGTCCCAGTTCGGACACTGCACGCCCGAGCTCAGATACATATAGGCAGCACCAAAATCCGTCTCGACCGTCCCTTGAAACACCTTCCATAACACCTTCCATCACCCTTGGGTCTGATGGCAAGTTCAGCAGCGTAAGGTCCATTTTGCGTGACCCGAAGACGCCTGGCACAGGCCAGAACGTGCGTTTCTTCTCCCGTGAAGCCTCCAAGGTCATTAGCCCCGACGCTTCCGCAACCACCTCCGAGCCCTCCCCAATCTCATTCGCCGACCGTCTTGCACGTGCTCCTCGTCCAAGTGCTATGGAGGTCTTTTCTCCCCCACTCCTTAAAGATGGACTGTTGCATGATACTTCTAATATATTCAACATGAGCCCAGGGCATGAGGTCCCTGCTATTCCGGCAGGCAAGACACCCCTCCTCGACAATGCAGTCGAACTCCAGGATGATGCAGCAGCAACCTCCTCCACACCCTTTAAAGGTCTCCCTGAGTTGACAATCGACACCTCATTCAACAGCGCATTCTCATTTATCCCTCCTGACCCCAAGCCCCCGCTCTCAGATGAGATTAGCATTGCTCCTACAGTTCCCATGCGGGTAATACGGAACCGCTCGCGCGCATTGAGCGATACGGTCTTCCAGAGCATGCTCAAGAAACATGCTCCAGAGGCAGACATCAACGACACGTCGGGCCCGTCACTTGTACTCGCACCAGAGCCCGACCCTTTCCGTGCCAACGCGACAACCTATTACACCCCAGGGACCATGATTCCCCCGACCCCACCCCAGACCACGCATTCACGCACTGCGTCCAGAGAAGAAGATATCATCTGGAGTCTTCGCACGCAGTTGGCCGTGCAGCAGGAACTCTGTGCACAGTACGAGATCGACCTGGGAGCTAGAGATGAGCTTGTCCAAGCCCTCACTCACCGCGCAGAGGCTGCTGAGAAAGATAAAGAGAAGAGCAGGAATGTCTTGCGCAGTTGGAAGAAGAAGGCAGGGGAGCTCGAACGAATGTGCCGCACACTAGAGGACGAGGTGGATACCTCCAGGCAAGAGAGCATGGAGCGCAGTATTATGGATGAGGCAAGCGGGGAAGCGCTGCGAATGTTGCACCGGCAAATTTCACAGCTCGAGCATGAAAAAGATGCGTTGCAGTCTACCTCCGCGTCTCAGTCTCTCGATGGTCCGAAGGAGCATGAGTTGCGCGCCAAGGAGGATGAACTCCGGGAAAAAGATACTGAACTAGAACGACTTCGCGAGGAAATGAAGCGGCGTAATGACGCGGAGCACACCTTGCACGAAGGAATTCGCGACACAAAAGAGCAAATAGACCATCTCACCTCACACTCCGTGCGGTCCTCCATGGCTGAGGAGGCCCTGATTACAGCAGGAGAAGAAGAACGTGAAAGACACCGTATAATTGAGTTGGCATGGGCGGAGGAACGGGAGCGAATCGTTGCTGCCCATGAAGCACTCCACGCGGAGAATATCGCACGCGCTGACGAGCTCCAGCACGCATTGCAAGCTTCTGCTGACTTGGAGCGCGTCTCTGAGACCCTCAAAGCGAAGGAAGACGCGATCGTTGTGCTCAGGTCAGAATTCGCCACTCTGAAGGCAGAGCTCGAAGCACAGTGGGGACACACAGAAAAAGCCACGGAAAACCTCGAAGCCGCTCGCCAGGACGTCGAAATCGCACGCGGGGAGCTCGACACTGCTCATCAAGAATCTGTAGAGCTCCGTGCCCATGTCGAGGAACTGGAAGGCGATAACGAAGCCCTGAAAACGGACCTTGAAGCCTTCGAGGCTAAGCTTCTGAGTATAGAAGATGAGTGGAGTGAAGGAGAGAACCGTCGCAACGAGCTCGAGGCAGAGCTTGTTCGAACCGGTGAAGAGGTATGAATTTCTCTGTATCGCTTTGGTCCATGCATTAAAACTTGCTTGCCCTCATAGCATGCATCCCGCATTAATGAATTGACGGCTGAACTCGCTTTCGCGAGCGAGAATGTATTACGACTTGAAGACAACATCAAGGAGCGCGATGCTTCCATCACCTCTCTCAGCAGCCTTGTCCGCTCGCATGCAGATGAGGTCGAGGTACTTCGTGAAGAAATCTCCACATTGAAAGTGGAAAATTCACGCTCCTCCTCATCTCACACTCGGGCCCTGCAAGATCTGCAGAACCTTGAGAAGGACCTTCGTGCTCAGCTTGAAGTCGCTCTCCGGGAGCGGGCGGAAAGCGAGATTAAATTGGGTACAAGTAAAGAGCGCGTCGGCTGTCTCATGGACGAAGTTGCGCGACTAAGGAGAACTGTCCACGAGTTGCAACAAGAAAGCGCGACGCGTGATGTAACGATCGTGCAGCTGCGCAAGGAGCGCGAGAGGGACCGGGAAGATGTCAATGGGCTAAATATAGCACTGGACTCTAAGCAGCAAGAGCTAGAACTCGTGAGTCCTCTCAGATATCTCTACTTTCACCCCTGACGTAGTGTCCGACCAGATCAAAAGGAAGATTGCGATGAAGAATTCTGCTGCAACTACAAGCACATCAAGTACGCCGGCAACTGTCAGGGCCATAAGGCGAGAGTCCATGGTAGGAACGCCCACTATGACATCCCGTCCCCCCTCCTCCATGTCGGACGTCTCTAAGGATGGCAAGCTATTAGACACTCCCTCGACAGCGCCTCGTGCCAGCATCAGCGCTCTTAACAAGAGCGTCCGAGTGAACACCATGGGGAAGATGGGACCACCAGCTCCCAAGGCGACTACTCGATCATCACTGGCGACCCCCACCCAGACACGCACATCCCTTTCCGCATCTACCTCCCGTACGCCATCATTGCTTGGCAAATCGACCACCACGAGACCTGGCATGGGTGCGACACCACGGCGAGTTTCGACGAGTTCCATGGAATCTAACGCAAGAACATCCATTGCCGCACGCCGGGTCAGCGTAAGCTCGAGTGTACCAAGTGAGGTCGATGAGAAAGAGAACCTGAGTGCAACGCCGACTGCACTGAAGAGGCCGACGTCACGGAGGATGGTACCAACTTAAACTTCCTCGTCCAAAGAGGACCATGACCTCTTCGCATCGTCTGCTCTGTATTACGACCTCATTCGTTCTTCCTCCACATGAAATCCTTTACTCTCGGACAAGAATGCTTTACATATTTTTCTTGCTATGATAACACTGATCTGATGTTGAAGTCGATGAAGATGAAGATGAATTATTGCCAGTTACGATACCCTCACGCATCCCACTGCACTGTTATAGTTACTGCAGCATTGTTGGTTCACGCTCTTCCTTGTATGCCAGCCCTCACATATTCTGATTTCTCTGATTTGTCCGTGTACGCTATATGTTATCGTCTACCTGCTGTGTAGTTTATATATAACCATGCCGACTGCGTTGGTATTGTTGAAATATCTATGTTAAATTACCTGAAGTGTGCGCGCATTCACCACGCACATATCAAACGTTGCCAGTACGATCGAAGGGCAGTGCACATAGATGGCAGCTAGCTATCAACGTCTTACCAACAGAGCCAAGCGGAGATGCAATATCCGTCGACTCCTAACAATTTTGGATTGTGCAGAAAAAACATGTCTAGTTTCTAGCTTTCATTGACTACTACAAACCATATTTTATACAGGTTAGCTTCTAAAATTAAAGTTTGGAAGCCTCGACGAAGGCAACACCCTGAAATATAGATGTCTTTAGGTCAAGTTGAAATGGATGGAACAGCTACAGACCTTCTCGATGTTACCAGCGAGCTCGGGAAGAGCAGCCTGGACGAGTGCCTTCTCAGCAGCGTTAATCTTGCCGAGACCATTGATCTTGGCGACACCATCAACCTAGTGACGTGCATCAGTATCAGAGATATGTAGGAGTCATTGTGCTTGCGTACACCAAGTTCGATTGGAGCGGAGAAATACTCTAGGTCTTTGCCAAGTTCTTTCTTGAGGGCATCACCACCCGTCTTGTCTGAGGCCAGGTTGACAAATGTCGGAGCGACGATTCCCTTTTCGCCGTTGATGGCACGGATCACTTTACCGGTGAACTCAGCACCTGCGTAAGCCATGGAAAGAGTTGCTGAGCCAGCGCCATCCTTAGCCTTGACGACCTCGTCCCCACCGAATTGGATACGGTTGATAAGTCCATCGGTGGCGGTGGCGTCAAGGGACGATGGGAGAGGGTGGGAAGATTGAGAAAGGAGAGGAACAATCTAACGTTGTTACGTTAGTCATTCGTGAACTCTTCGTCATTCGGAGCACAACTGACTGTAACACCACTGTGGCCACCAACCACAGGGACTGATACTGAAGTGGACAAAGAACGATCACCAAGAATTTCAGAGACAAAAGTGGAAGCGCGGACGACATCCAGCGTCGTTACGCCGAAAATCCTTATTATGTCCCTATTAGCGCCTGTGTGATGCAGTTCGCGTACGATCTTACCTCTTAGGATCAAAGACACCTTTCTTCTTAAAGACTTCCGCAACGATAGGTACTGTGGAGTTAACAGGGTTGGAAATAACGAGGACGAAAGCCTTCGGGGCTGTAGTAGCGATAGCCGTGGCAAGGTCACGGACAATGCCAGCATTGATCTATGAAGAATATGGTATAAGTGAATAGAAGAGGAACGTGTCTCAATGGGCTGACCTTGAACAAATCGTCACTGCATGGCGCCATAAAAATCAGTAATGATTACAGCGGCCCGAACAATAATACAAACCGAGTCATCTGTGAAATCGTATGAGATGGTCTGATTTGACTGATAGGAGCGAGAACTCACGCCAGGCTTCCTAGGAATACCGGCGGGAATCACGATGACGTTGGCACCAGTGAGTGCTTTCTCGAGGCCTCCATCGGCAGGCAAGTATCCTGCAACTTTGGCAGGGGTAGCAATGTGAGAAAGGTCGACGGCCACGCCAGGAGCGTTTACGATATCATAGAGAGCAAGCTGCAGAAGAGAAATAATTAGGGTCCGGAGCTGGACGTGGGCTGATCACATTACCTCTGTCACAGCCGGGTTTGCTTTCAAAAGAAGGGACAAGGGCTGGCCGATACCACCTATAGGCAATTAAGGGATCCAGTTAATTGCTCGACAAGTGGACTACAATACCTGCAGCACCGAGGACAACAGCTTTCATGGCGTATGAGAATGAGTAACGGTGGAGGAGTTCAAGCGACGTTCGAAGAGATATCGGAACGATGGAGATTTATGTAAGATCGATTTATCTGGGGTTGAGTATTTATTTATATATAGCATGGGCTCAAAAAGGATAATCAATCTGAAATGTAGAGGGTCTGACAGAAGGTAAATCTCAGTTCGGCCACAAAGCAAGCCAAGTAGCAGTCTAGAACAAAGAAGACAGGTAAGTAATGAGCTTTACATGATGAAGAGCCAACTTTGCAGCCTCTCACCTTCAAGTTCTCCTACCGTCGCTCCTTGTGCTTTTCTCATCGACTCATCAGCTGCCTGGTATATGTGAAAGAGAGACCGTAAGCGAAACATTATTCACGCAGCCCGACGCGAACTTGGGAACGAGGGGGCCGTGATTTGGTTGAGTTCATGGGAATGTATGGGGGTACGTGTTCCTTGGGAGATGTGCATTGTGCTCTGTGCCAGATTCGACCTCGTGTCAACTTGGCTTGTATCCGTGTTCGTCCAACGGCGACCGGTGAACCTGCCCATATTGCGGGACATATAGCCTGTTTGGCCAAATATGCGGTTTACTGGTTTACACGGGCTGCAGACAGCTGCGGTGAAAGCTTCAGAGCGGGATTGCAAAAAATGAAGAGTACAGCTTGTGGCATAATGCGGTCGTGAGTGCAGTCGCTTAGATGATACACTAAATATTGTACAGACTACTTTAGTACGTTCCTGCTCATGTATTAAAATGATTGGTCAACCGCCGTAAGGGTTTTCCGCTTAAAGCTCATCACCAGCACTCTTCATCTTCTCCCCACCCCGTTTGATGCTCTCACCGGCACCTTTCACTTTTTCATTATACCCCTGCTCATGTGCCTTCCTCTTGGCATATTCAGCATACTCACCACCCTTGCCCTTCGCCTCATCAGTCTTTTGCGATCCCCAGTGCCAAGCATGGTCCTTTTTCTCATCAGCGTAATCCCGAGCTTGATCCGTCTTGTGAGAGCCCCAGTGCCATGCGCTGTCTTTCTTATCCTCCGCATAAGCACGGGCGTCACCAGCCTTCTCGGAAGTATAGTACGCGTGGCCACTCAGGAGCTAACAAAGGTCAGAGGGGTTACGGAAGTAAGTATATATGAACGGACCTCGAGAATTCTGGCCAACCTATCCTCAACCGCACCCACGCTACTGTTAACAATCTCCTTCAGTTTGGCGAACAATGTCTCAGCACGGGTGGATGCTTGGACCCAGCGAATGCGAGTCTCCTCTGTAATTGATGAATATTGGTTTGCGTAGATGACAAGGACACATACGCAATAACCCAGGCCTACTCGTGGGGAGTGCATCTTCGCTGAGACCACGCTCCCGGAGGTAAGCGCGTAAGCGGGCATCTGGCCAGGCGAGATATGCAGCAGAACGGACGGAGGCATCGCTGTATCTGTTAATGTGTCAGGTTATTTCGAAGCGCTGCCAGACGCATGTCGCATACTTCTTGTTAATCAACTTCACAAGCTCGTCACGCCTTTTCTGTACAGCAGTTCGGTCATCAATGTATCCATGCTCAGTTAGCCATTGACGGATGTCTGAGTCACTCCAGGCACCCCAAATGCTGTCAGACGCAGAAAGGTAGTTATCCCTGACAAGAGACAGACGATGAGAATCTGGCAAAAGTGAACGTGGATTACTTACTCGACCATCTTCTCCAGTTCGTCGCGCTTCTTCTGTGCGTCGCTCTTAAGGAGACCGTGCTCAACGAGCCAGGACTTCAATTCATTATCGGACCATGCATGCCAAACCTTGTCGGTCGATGAGTAATAATACTTCTTCATCTGTCCAAGTAAAGTCGAACGGGATGCAGTATCGGAAGGTGAGAGTAGATTATGAGCAATCAGCCATTCGCGCTACACGATACGTCAAGACGACCGCTGAACATTGAAGATGATGATACATACCATATATGAGTCGCTCCAGCTGTGCCATATTGGGTCCGCAGCCTTCCGGTAGTAGTCTTTCGCAAGCTTCATGAGCTCCGAACGTGTGCTTGCCTTTCTAGCTTCAATCACTCCGTGGTCCTCGAGCCAGGTCCTAAGCTGATTATCATCCCAAGTTGAGTAGACATAATCCTTGCTGTCATCGAAAGCACGACCGACATCATGCGTAGCCTGAGCTATGATGCTGCTCACGCTCGAAGATGCATCGTACAACGTATCCGTAACATCAGAGTATGCTGAAGTGGCTGTTGCGGAGGCGAGGGAGGAGTAGTACGATGCAGCATCGGTATAAGAACGATACTTCTGTTTAGCAAGTAGAACGAGCTGCTCGCGGGGTCCGGAAGGTGCGACCACACCATGCTCAAGTAGAAACGCTCTCAACTCGCTCTCGTTCCATTGATCAAATGAGTCATCCTTCAAGTCCTGGAACGTGTGCTGGGCGTGAGCGTATTGATCGTAGCTCCATTGCCTGCCTGCGTCGGCGTAGGCACGAGACCGGTCAGCGAAAGATGGCGGGGCAGGGGGAGGGGAAGCCCAGTTCGCTGCTACGAGATCACGAAGGTGGGATTGGTCAAAATGAGAGGGAACTTTGATGTGGTGATTTTCAAGCCAAGAGCGCAGATCCGAATGGGACCATTTGGTGTATTCAGGGTCGGAGCTAAACCAGCTCGAGGCGTAAACCGAGCTGACGAGAAGGATGGCATATACTGAAGATTGGAAGCGCATGTTTGTGTTGGCGAAGGAGGTACGCGGAGCAGTGGGGAATGTACTTATAGGAGCTGTTGAACGACGTGACGTCAGTAGCACCAAGGTCATGACGCCATGTTAAGTAAAGTGGAACCCATCACTGCGCTGACCAGAAAGTACTACTCCTGTGTCTAATGCTGGGGCTCGGCTACAGCACACCACCGAAGACTAGCATCATGATGTCACAGTCACGGTGAAAGAAAAAACGAAAGAGTAATCAAGAAATAAGACACATTGTCATGACCGTTGTAGTCGCAGCTCCTTGATCACTGGCAGGGTTCTTGACAAGTGGCTCACCGCCCGGACAGTGCCGAGACTGACTCGGATGTGTCGCTTGCACCGCGTCTGCTAATGGCGATCACATAATGATCCTCGGACAGTCTGAACTCGAAGTTCACACAGAAAGATCTAGATTTC
>MU837899.1:0-17260 GCA_029603245.1 Rhizopogon salebrosus TDB-379
GCAGCATGACCACTCCACCCATTTTCTACCTCTCGGGAGTCCGTCCTTTCCATCGTCAAGCATGCAATCACGGTGCTCGCAACCTGACGCCCACGTACCCGAACTTCTCGTTCTTCTACACGGCATGTTGTCCCTCGCTTATTTCCTTGAGTGCATCGAAATCAAGGGAATGTGAGCGGATTATGATGGTTGCCGTAAATGCTGGCACTGTCCCCGAATAACTAAGTTCATATTTGCCACAGCTCAACTCTGCTCCCTCGTAGGATTTAACGACGTACCCGAGCTTGATACGTGCTCTTTACTTTTTTCTCAGAGCTTAATTGGGAGACCGCAACATGCAACTACCATCAGTTTATCAAGAAACATGGGCCACAGTATACTGCAGATATCATTATCATGGCGCGCCAGTTACTCGAGGACCAGAACCTGCAGGCTAGCATAAACAATGTCTTGGCCGAGGATGTTGTTACCTTGGAGGGTGAATGGCGCGCGCTGCTCTGTAAGTATCATTTTATTGTTGCTTGCTCCGCTTACATATTTGAATAGAACTTCCGCTGCTTTCTGCTGCTTTCCCCTTGTCAAATCTGTCCCACCCATTCCAATGAGCCGTCATTTCAAGTAGGATTTTTCGTGCTTTAACGGCAGTGCTTATAGCACTTATGAATGGTGTCTACTTTTACAACTTTTTTTCGTGCCTCTACTTTTTTTCGGCTGTTCTACTCATCTCACTTTTAACTGGATAGCACGCATTTATAAGTCGCCCGGCTGAAATAAGTAAAATAAGTGAAATAAGTGAATAAAAGTTGAAAAATGAGTAGAGGGATCTACTGAAATAAGTTAGCTCTACTTTTCTCACTTTTCACCTATTTTCCGAAAAAAGTTAAGAAAAGTTAAGAAAAAAGTGAAAAAAGTAACCTCGAGATTTCCTGATGCGCTGAGGCGTGTATTTTTGCATTGACTCTGGATTTGTTTGATGTACATTGTCATCTTGACTCTACAAAGCTCACAAGTGCCGTTCCCCATGCACCGTCAATTACATGGTGCGTCGCAACTTGAAGCGCAAACATACTTTCTCATTTCTCAAGATTTCACTGCTTCTGTTGTGCCGGCACCCTCGCTGCCAGGAATTCCAGTGATTAACATACTACTTGAGGTTCGTACTTGGTATGTTCATCTGTGGATTTGAAATATGCGCACTCCTCCGATGCCTGCCAGTGGGAAAAGTACGAGCATCAAGAGCAAAACCCACGGACCCACGGATTTCGGGTCTGTATACTTGCTCCGCATCGCATGTTAGCTGCCAGTAGTGGTAGTCACTGTAGGATAGCGAGCCACTAGTACTCACGAATGAGGGGGAAACTGGGTTAAGAAAGTTCTAGTCTACAAACGTAACGTCCTCTGTAATGGAAGAACTCTGTTATACTACTATAGATCCTGCGATTCCTTGGGCAGCTAGCTGAATGCGAATGCAGTGCCATCTATACGACCCATAACGGTCTTGTCTCTAGAAAGCGCGATTGATTAAAACACTGACTACATTTGGATCGGCGCCACCTTCCGCATGATGCAAAGTTTATGACAGAACAATTTACATAACTTACGGGAGGCTAAATACAAAATGAACCAAGAAGGAAAGACCAATAATTAATATTAATAAGGTCGTAGCGGGGACATCTACTATGTAAAGCCTTAACAACTTGAAGGGATGTCGTACGATGGACACCTCACAGAGTTGCTCTCGAAAGTCCGATCATGACCCGTAGAGTGTGGAAGGTAATACATTAATCAATAACTTTATGACGGTTTGATGTCAGGACTATCTATCTCACGCGTTTAACTCGATGGCAGGTTGAGAAGTAACTATCGATGCTGGGGAAGGAATCACCCCAAGCGAACCGAGCAAGTAATTAAGGAACATTTCCTTCCACTTCCCCCTTGTGGGCACAAAATGGCCTGTGTAATGGGGTCAGAAACAAGTCACAACACAATGTGGAATTAGCTGACCTCCCACATGCTCCTCCACTCTCTTATTCTGTGAGAGATCAAGTAGCTCCTTCGTCCACTCCTCGATGATAACGACATCGGTTCTCCCAAAAACGTGCAAGGTGGGTGTAGAATATGGTGTCCCATAAATTTCTGCACTGAGAGGCCCTGTTGGCTTGAACCCTGCGACGGTAATGCAGAATTTGCTATCATTCGTTAGGTTAGTATCATCCCTTGTATCCCCTGTTGCAGGACTTTAATGCGTACAAGGGCGGGTGAGGAGCCTCTCCGTCAATAAGAAAAGGAGTATATCTGTGGGGCCATTCGAGCTGGAGAAGTGCAAAACCTCATGAGTCATACTGCTCCGGGTAACACCACAGATCCACATACGAGAGCGGAAACCAGAGCCGCCAGACCTGCTCCTTGACTAATTCGCCGATAAGTCAAGCAATATCCAAGACGCTTGGCGATGATATTACCTAAAGCCAAAAACACCCTACAACTGGTCAGCTCGGCCCGATGTGACGTGCGTATGGAATGCTCACATCATACCGATCCCGCCGAAGGATCTCTCGCAGATGGAGTAGAGACTCAGAGACATCCATCTCCGAGTCGTGAGTGAATGGGCAGTCCCAGCTGAGCCTCCACCAAGCCCGAGGGGCGGTTGAAGGATCAGAGGATCTCGTCGTGTCCACAACTCTGCGAGCCGCCGATAAAATCGAAGTCGAGGAGCCGCTTACGTCAACAGGATGCAGGACAATTGGTGCATCGACGAATACTATGTTCATCCGTCAAACTGTACATCGCGTCTGAAGGCATGTAATCTAAACTTACCCAGTTCAATATCCTTTCCTATCGATTTCCTCAGGGCCCGAAGCTGCGATAATTCAGTAAGAGGATAGTTAGACACTAGACAAACCTACGTGTTTACTGAATATGCTAGCATTCTGTGCGTACCTGGGAAGCGAGTCAGCTATTTGCACATGGTACTGGCGGTCTCCTGGCTAGTACTTACCCATGCAACATCAGCACTTTCTTTGGCGTAGTCATCTTCAGTTTGCCCTCGAGCTCAGGTTGAACCATTGGCGAACTGAAATGAAGTGTGGAGGTGTTAAGTACCCCTAGTAGCTCACGTAAATATTTCGCGTGAACGTTTAAAATTGTGACGCAAAGAACCGTTATTCGCTCACCACAAAACAGTTTGTGTGGAATTCGCACGCTTCAATATGACTAGGAAACTATAACCTTCGTGGAATCAACCCAAATTGAGTTGGGTGTGTCAGTCGTCCGCGTATCTTGCCAGAGTGGAATCCCCCGCCACGGGAAGCGGCCGATGGATCAGAGGATGTCATATCTGCCTTGGCTTCAATGAAGTTGAAGCAGAGGACCGTGTAGATCAACAGGATGCATAGCAATTGGATCATCCAGGATACTATGTCCACGCGCCAAATCGTACGTCGCGTCTAAAGCATGCATGAAAATGAAGCTTACCCAATTCAATACTTTTCCCATCGATTGTCTCGAGACCATAAACTGTAATAAATAGACCTATAGTAGGAGAATGTGTGATGTAGTAGATGTGAGGAAACTGGAAACTTAGGTGTTTAATAAATATACCTGCATTCTGGGAAAAGTCAGTCAACCATTCGCGCATGCTGCTGGCGATTTCTTGGCTAGTACCTACCAACACAGCATCACGACTTCCGCTGTAACCAAGAATTTCTTCAGAGTTTTTTGTAACGTGTGGTATGACACACCTCGGTTTTTCTGTCCGGCGCCGTCGCTGATCATGTTTGGACGCCCAGTAAAACATTAAATGATTCATACCGTTCCTACAGTGCCTATTATTCTCCTTATGTTGCATGATAACGAAAACTGTATGCCGAATATAGCGAGGTTCATTGAGCTTACTACTTTTGGCTAAGGAGGATAAGGACGCTGAGGATGTGGAGGTACATACGGATTACTGCCAGTCATTGCACGTACATTACAACGTGGCACTCTCGGTGAATATGTCTCCAATAACCTTTCTTTATCATACATTATCTCCAAAGACTTGCTCGCCAGGTGAGCAGTGACTATCTGTATGACAGCGTCCGGCCTATGTTCAGTCTTGTCCAGGCTATGATGATTCAAATAAATACTGACCACGCTCTATTAGTACTAGTTTCCCCTAGACGGAGCAAATAAGTAGAATGTAGCCGTTCCATCCAGAGACCAACCACCTATTAGGTTGGTACCTAATTGGCGACTAGTAGTCCCGTGTGCGGACTAGATGTGCCACCGTGGGGCCGAACTACCCCGGCAGTAACAATTTTGCGAATGCAAGAGAAGTTTAGAAGAAATCGTGTAAGTCATGAGGAATACCATAGTACGAAGCTTAATTAGATGGGAATGGCGTAGGATGTACACATTTATAGATGTGATGGGGTAAGATAAAACATCAATCCAAGATGGGACCGCTAAACCGACAGTGCAAAAAAGAGAGGAGACAGGTAAATGAAGCCTCTAAGTGGGCAGGCCGCAGAACAGTTGAACATGACAGCATGTTATGTGGAATCAGGATGGAATAGTAGTTTTCGCTCATTCTCACGGTTTACAAACTTCGGTCCCGTCACAGGACGTCACGGAAAGTGACGGCGTCACCGACAGTGACCGATGGCCACGCGCGTCGCGCTAACCTCCCCTTGACCTTCACCCTTCAGAGGACCGAGATCGAGCCTCCCCAGTCCCGATGCGATCCCGGTTCGAACAAACGAACGAGGAACTCGCAGACGCGCGGCGCATTCCGCAGCCATCGTGAGCTGTCAAGGCAGGATCGACGAAAGTGATGACACCCATCGGAGACACGGGAAACATGTAAAGCTTTTTGGGGGTTTTGAAGCAGTGAATGAAACGAATGGGTGCTTAGCGAGTTGTTATCGGCGCGCACTTGAAGTTGAGAGGTGCTGAAAAGTGTGGGGTAAGTACGCGCGTGGCCCAAGCCGAAGCGCTTTCAATGCTGATCGTAATGCAACCTCGACCTCGATGCTGTTCGCCGCAAGCCCAAGCCAGGCAGGCAGGCAGCCCACTTCAAGAGGTTTGGCTGAGTGCGGCGTTCCCATCTCGATTTGCTTGATCTGCCAGCCCTTCCTTCTTGCTCTACTATGCAGTTCCGGCACCTCTGGTTTTGGCCTTCTGACTGAAGAGTCATGCTCCCTGGAACGTATTTTTTCTGCCTCCCCGCCAAAACTAGCGGTTGTACACTTGTATTGAAGTTTACGGAAGATTTCCCTCTGCTTGCACGACACGCTAGACCTCAAAAAGGACTGCACTCTGTTTTGATACAATTCAATCCCTTCACCGAGAATGGCCTGCGCCCTAAGGAACGCACGTGAACTGCCCTTGACCACCATTTCGTCGAAGCACTTAGTACAAACTTACGAGTGTTAAACCTTCTGGTCGATGCAGCTGCCCTATACATCGACCTTTCATGGCTGTCCTGAACAAATTCAAGTACGAAGTCCCGGAGACATCTTGGTATTCTAGAAAGTACTACGTAAACGCCGTGTACAAAGAACTACCGCAGGAGAGTTTCAACCCAGCATCTACCACTATCCCATGCGAGGGACTGGCGTAATGAAATAGTTGAGTTTCACAAGTATATCGTTTGTCTCAAGCTCAGAAGCCTGGTGCAAAGATCATATGTCTACGCTTTTTCACTCTCTGGGCACTGTTAATCATCCTCTTCAGGACACTGCCCAATTGTCCATGTCCACAAAACTTCTAGACATGATGCTGTCTAGGGACACGGACCAGAAGTGCAATAATATAGTTCGTCCTAGCGTGTACGTGGCACTTGTAAGTCACTTTAAATTATATTGTAAGGTTAGTGATACTTAAGTGCTTGAGGCGTAGTATGTTTCCAGAAATTCCAGTACATAATGACAATCGCAAAATTCTGCTTCTGTTTGGTACCTAATTAGTAATGGAACTAAATGGCGTTTTTAAAATTTGAACTCAGGTCATGATGGAGGCAGCTGCGGAGAAAGAAGACTCCCATTCCTTATTAATAATGCTATCATAGACTCATAGTATCACCCTCGAAAACACTGGTTTGACCCGCGGAGTGTCAGAGGTATTTTAAGGATCAAGCTGGCGTCGCGCGCAGCAACACAACGAGAGTACGAGTTCTAAGGGAAGAGTGATGATCAAGGAAAAATGGTCAAGAATGACGATAACTGTAATTGATAACGTTCGGGCCTGAGAATGCAAGTCAAGACGGATGGATTTTGACAACATGTTGGCTTAAATACGTAGAGGACCGTAGCATAAACGAGTGGCAAGAAAGACAAGACGAAGAAGAGGTGAAATGTGAAAATGTGAAAAGATTGCATGGCAATCTAGAACGATAAGAGAAAGGGAATGTATCATGCTTCTAGGCAGTTCGGGACATAAAAGAATAGGGCTCCTTACAGTATAACATCTACTAATATGTGATGCCAGGACTATCAATTTCGGACGCGGAAAAGCTGTTGATTGCAGGCTGCAATGTCGGGGAAGGAATCACTTCGAGTGGATCGAGCAAGTAATTACGGAATATTTCCCTCCACTTCCCCCTCGAGGGCACAAAATGGCCTGTGTAATAGGGTCAGAACTGAGTCGCAACACCACACGGGATCAACGAACCTCCCACATGCTCTTCCACTCTCTTGTTCTGTGAGAGATTAAGAAAAATCTTCGAGCGCTCTTCGACGACACTGACGTCGGTTCTCCCGAGAACGTGCAAGGTGGGCGTGAAATACGACGTCCTAAAAAGTTCCACACTAAGAGATCCGGCTGGCTTGAAGCCTGCAACACAAACGCAGAATTTGCTACGTCAAACATCAGCACGCGTATCTCTCTGGTAAACATGGGTACTCACAAAGGCGGGTGAGGGGCCTCTCCGTCAATAAGGAAAGAGGGATATGCGTGAGGCCGTTCGAGCTGGATAATACAAAACCTCATCATGAGTCATACTGCCCCGAGTAATACCACGGATCCACATACAAGAGCGGAAAGCACAGCAGCCATAGCCGCTCCTTGACTTGTAATTTTGCAATAAGCCAAACGACATCCAAGAGGACGAGTCAGGAATTACCTGAAGCCAAACACACCCTACAACCGGTTAATTTCGCGACCTGGTGTGACGTACGTAAATATGCTCACATCATATCGATCTCGCCGAAGGATATCTCTGAGATAGGGCACCGCCTCGGAGTCATCCAACCCAGACTCGGAAGTGAATCGTGTCTCCCAGTTCATTTTCCACCAGGCCCTGGGAGTCGCTGTGGATGTCGCATTTGCTTCAGCGCCGAGTCCCGCCAATGAAGTTGAAGTCAAGGAGCCGCCTACGTCAACAGGACGCAAGACAACTGGGCCGTCGACGAATACTATGCCCATCCATGAAACCGTACATCGTGTCTGAAGGTATCCGAGCTAAGCTTACCCAATTCAACGTCCTTTCCTATCGATTGCCTCAGGGCCCCAAGCTGTGATAAATCGACCTGTAAGAAAGACGGTTTGTTGGATACTAGGCGAGACACTTACATGTTTACTGAATATACTAGCATTCTGCGTGTACCTGGGAAGCGAGTCAGCCATTCGCGCATTGGTAATCTCCTAGATAGTACTTGCCCATGTAGCATCAGCACTTTCCGTGTGGCGGGCATCTTCAGTTCTCCTTCGAGTTCAGGCAGAACCATTGGTGAACCGAAATGAAGTGTGGAGGTCTTAAGTACCCCTAGCAGCTCACGTAAATATTTCAGGTGGAGTTTTTGGGATTGTTGTCCAAAGACAGTGTTTGCTCACCGCAAAACAGTTTGCGCAGAATTTGCACACCATCATATGGCCAGGAAAGTATAACTCTCCTGTAATCGACCCAGATTGAGCTGGAGATAGCAGATATAGCCCAAGTATGATTCTCCGCCAGCCACGGGAAGGCACTGATGGATCAGAGGAAGGCGATTGATGGATCCAAGGAAGAGAATAGCGCCTGATGCATCGGAGGATATCATGTCAGCCATGGCTCCGGGAGCCGCTAATGAAGTCGAAGCAGAGGAGCCGTCCAGTACCACAGGATACAGGACAACTGGATCATCGAGGAATACTACGATCCGTCGAACCGTGTATTGCATCTAATGCATACATGAAAACCAAGCTTACCCAATTCAATACCCACGCCCATCGATTTACTCAAGGTCACAAGTTTTGATAAATAGATCAAGAGGAAATGGTCTTGCGGGTGAGGGAGGCAACGTGGAATGTAGTAGATGGGAGGAAACTGGAAAGTTACGCAAATTTTCATCCTGTGCTGGGCGTCCGTCAGTCATCGCCACTGGTGATATCCTACTCATGCAACATCAGCGCTTTCATAGGAGCGGTTATCTTCAGTTCACCGTCTTGCTCAGGTTAAATATTTGATGACCGCTCGCTTGTAAGATTATATATGGGTTACTTCGGGTGTAAAAAAAATCAATTTCTTCACGGGCGTCCTTTCTAACGTGAGGTTGTATGGTAGGTGAATATGACACGCACCATCGTAGCTCGAATTCTCTGCTCAGCGCTGTCGATGAGCGCCGATCATGTTTAGACGCCCAGTAAATTCTTCATGCCGTTCTTGCAGTGCCCTTTACTCCCCTTGTTTTGCATGATAAGGAAAATTGCATGCCGAATATGCATAAGGATGCCAAGGAGATACGTGCGCGTTCCTGTCAGTCATTGCAGATGCATTACACCTCGTAACAGCATAGCACTCTCGGTGAATTTGTCTTCGATAACCATTTTCTGGCCTGCTAAAGAGGCTCCATACTGGCGCCTCGCTAGCTATGCGGCACCGTCCCTTGTAACCCATATGACAGTGCACGGCCTGTCATATTATCGATCTTCTCTAGAAAATGATGATGACTACTGACCACGTTCTATCGGGACCAGTAGATCTAAAAGTCCAAAATGTTCATTCAGTGCTCATTGAGCGGTGTCTGTATGCAGCCGAGTGCGCTCGCTTAAGCCTGAAGAAAGCTTGAAATTGCAACAGAGGCCACTTCAAGTCTGAGATGCCAGTTCTCTATGGTGGGAGGAAGTGACCTGGGAAGCATCGATTCTGGACTTGTTCTGGACGGGAAGGCGATACGTCGCATCCAAGTCAGCCTGGCGTGAGGTACAACTTTAAGTTTTAACCCCGCTCACCCGGGGCCGAGACCCTAGTTAGGGAGATTATATAACTTAATTTCAAGCCTAAGTGGACTGCATCGGTTCCCGTCGAGAAACTCACTCCCCGCATAACCTTTCCCTTCAATCCCAATCGATGCAGCTGCCCTATATAACGACTCCTCACGGTTGTCCGAACGAATTCAAGTACGAACTTACAGAGACACTACTCTCCCATATGCAGTCCATGTTTATTTTATATAAAAACCCACCACAGGAGAGTTTCAAACCGGCACCTACCAATTAACCATCCTCTCGCGGAAGGAGCGTGATGAGATGGTTGAGTTTCACAGGTGTACTACCGTTCTTCTCAAACTCAGAAGGTGCTGGTTGTGACAGAGATCACATTACGTCGATCAGCGCTTTTCCGTTCTCTGGCACTACCAATGCCTTGTTCATGGCGCAAACCATAAGTACAAAGCTCGTCCCGCGGAAATCGAATGCGCCGTACACCACAACCTGGGGTGGTTGTGAGCGCGTAGCATGTATGTTTGAACTCGTGAGGCTAGTGAACTACGCCAAAACGGCTTTATGGCGTGACTGTTGCCGGAGCGAATTCAAGCTAACATAATGTCTGACTCTCGCTCAGTTGAGAGTATTTACTTCAACTTGCTTCTCGACTGTCCAAGGGCTCGGTACGGTCATCCCATAATCGATAGTGTTTGCCAACGTTGATCAGCATGTAGTCTGGAAGGCTGCAGTGGACGCATGTGCACAAGTGCCGTGATGGGAAATCGTCGTCAATTCGTCGAGGACGTTGATAAGGCATGAAGTGGAAGCTGTATAAAAATGCCCATTACACGCACTCCTCCTCAAATCAAGGCACCTTAAATCCCTCCAGGAGGTTTTTTCAACTTTTACCCGCTTGGTTGGGGGTA
This sequence comes from Rhizopogon salebrosus TDB-379, assembly GCA_029603245.1. Classification (NCBI taxonomy): domain Eukaryota; kingdom Fungi; phylum Basidiomycota; class Agaricomycetes; order Boletales; family Rhizopogonaceae; genus Rhizopogon; species Rhizopogon salebrosus. The sequence continues at coordinate 10,089 of MU837899.1, forward strand.
TTTACTTCATCTTGCTTTTCAACAGACTAACTGTCCAAGGACTCGGTACGTTCATTCCATATTTGATAGTGTTCGCCAACGCCAACGTTGATCACCAACATTAGTATGTGGTCTGGAAGGCTGCGGCGACACGAGGTAGACGCATGTGCATAAGTGCCGTGATAGGAAATCGTCGAGGACGTTGATAAAGCATGAGCTGTATAAAAACGCTCAATACACACTTCTACTCCTCAAATCAAGACACCTTGAATTCCTCCAGCAGGTTTTACCCCAACTTGAACCATCCACCAGAATGACGGAAAAAGCAGTGCATCCTATCATACGAAGCTCCGTACCCGTTCGGGAGTTTGATGACCTCGGAGAAGTAGCCTCAGTCGCTGTTTTTCCTGATAGACGACGTACGGCTACGAACTCATCAGACGGAATGCTTCGCATATGGGACTCGAAAAACAACGCTATGTTGATGGAACTGGAGGGGCGTGGCGCGGATGCGATGCTAGATATGGCACTATCACGAGATGGGCAATTGATAGCGAGCAGTGATAATGAAGGATATGTCATCGCCTGGCACGCAGACTCTGGCAAACCTCTTACCCAAGCCTTCAGACCCACCCATCAGACACCTGCTTCTTGGACTTTTCTCCAGACGGCGCAACGCTCGCCACTGGTTCACGAACGACGAAATTGTGGAGCACAGAGACATGGCAGCTGCAAGGAGAGTCATCAAATTATAATGGTGCTGTGACTTGCATTCGGTATTCGCCATCTGGCGAACTTTTGGCCATGGCGACACACGACTACAATATTCATATATGGAACCCAGCTACGAAACAATACGTCGCACACCTCGGACAAGGAGTCCCATCAGTGTCACTCGCGTGGACACCCGATGGTACACGCCTTCTGACGGGGGACCGTGACAGACCCACCATACAGGAGTGGGATTCATCGACCGGGAAGCAGGTCGGTGATATTTGGAAAGGTCAGACCGGCTATCCCTGGCAACTAGCCATGAATCGTGATGGCACCATTGTTGCCTCTCCGACAACAAATAACCGTATCCGCCTCTGGTGGCTCTCGGATAGGCGAATTATCGCTATATTTCAGCACACAGATTTTCCTTGCTGCATCACTTTCTCCGTGGATGGCAAGCACATCATCGCCGGGGGTAAAGACAAGAAGATTTCAAAGTGGGCAATACCAGAGCATGCTTGGCCAAAGGATGCTCCAAAGGACCTGGGATCACACCAGGTATTGTGTTCATGTTCTACTAATTCATGACCTCATCCTTTTGGCGCCAAGGCTCAAGTTTTTGAAACAAAGACTGAAGACTCTAACACTAAAACTCAAAGCTCTGTTACTGAGGATCATGGCTTTGACACCAAGGATAAAGACTCTGTAGCCAAGGCATGTTTCCACCCTTGAGTCTTATAACGCAATGCGAGCATGGTCCATATAGTTCCTTGTTATGAACCCGGCGGTCCGCGATGCATTCATGAACGGGGACTTGCCTATTGCTGAAGAGCTGCTAAAGCAAGAAATCGACAACGATGACGACAACTACCGTTCATATGCCAATCGATCGGTTGTTATGGCACGAAAGCTAGACTGGGACCACGCACTTGACGATGCATCTAAGGTGAGAAGCACTGAGCTGATCTATCATGATTCATGACCCCTTTGCAATGTTAACTTTGAGAATTTATGCGACCATAGTCCCTCAGCATTCAGCCTTCGTTAATGGGCTATATTTCTAAGGGCATTGCACTGTGCGGAAAAAAGCAGGTCCGGGACGCCAAGCGGGCATTTGACCTCGCATCCATATTCACCGACGGAGATCCAAAGACCAATCATATCCTTTTTTTGATCAAGGCAGGTTAATATTTTTTCCAATACTCCATGCTTCATCATCGTATCCAGAGCATTGCACTTTTCAGTGCCAATCAACATGCGGAAGCCATGCGGCGCATCCGAGAGCTAGTTACCGCTTGTCCAGATGCTGATACTACCCTTGCATGTCGTGTTATAGAAGTGAGTATCATGTACTGAAGCTTACATTCGTGCGCAGACATTGATCCTTCTAAACTTCGTGTAGGTGTATCTGCGTATCCAACTGGGAAACAATGCCTTGGATCGCGCTTGTCCGGCTGAAGCTGCCGACCATTTCACTGCTGCTGTCAACACTAGCACTTCCTTATCTAAATCGGCCATTGATTCTCGATATGAGGAATTTGTACTGGTGGTATGTTGACATTATGCAAAAGAAAATATTTATCATGCTCAGTATGTATTTGTGCAGCTCTTCGGGTTTGACCTCAACTCCTTGTGGCAAACTGCAAATCAGAAACGGTGTCATGCTCTCCTCCGGGCAGGTAGACTTGTAGAAGTCTTCGAGGCATACCGCTATATGGCGGATATGAGTGATGAAACTATGAAAGCTAGCTGCCTTAATTGGTCCATTGGCAAGTCTTCATCAACGTTATCCATACTCCAACTTTCACGATACTTCACTCAGGTTTCATGCAAGAATTGAGCACGTTCCGAGACAACGTTCCCAGTGCAGACGCTACCGTAGTGTGTGAATATGGCGACGACGAGAATGACAGCATTAGCGACATTGACAGTGACATCGATCACGTCGATGCCATGGTCTAACCTTCACAGCAAGTCGGAGAATACAGGAGAATTGCTTTATTGCAGGAATCAAAGACGTGGCTTCAGTTCACAATATGATGCGCGTCGGCACTAGGGATGTCGTGGCTGTCTGATTGCGAGGAGCAGAGATACATGAGCAGTTTTAATTTCTATCTCGACAGTACATGTTGTCTGTAAATACGAATAGTTCTCTCGTAGCGTCATATGAATCAAGTTTGCAGTGACCTCATAAAGCTGCTGTATGGAAGGTAAAGTATACATCTATCACACAACTTCATTACAATTTGATGTCAGGCGCGGGCGCTTGCCCCGCCGCTTGAGCATCTTAAGAGCAACGAAGCTCGTTGTTGTTTCCGCAGGGGCGTTCAGTTTACTGAATATATTAGCATTGCAAGGTGAGTCAGTCATTCGGACATGGTACTGGTAATCTCCAGCCGTGAATGATCACCATTATATGCCGGGTGACTGACGCTGTCGGGAAAAAAAAGCCACAACTGCACGGCTTATAGTAATGTGAGGTAGTATAAATGACAATGACATGCACTATGGCACCTCGATTGACTGAGTTTACCCTCCAGCGTCGTCGTGTTTCGACCCTCCTTAAACCGTACTTGAGGGATCTTATTCTTCCTCTTTCACGATGAGGAAAATCAGTTATGGAGCCCACTTGTTGGAATGTAAGGAGTTAAGGAAGTACGTATCATCACCATAACTCATGATATCACACCTCGTTACGTCGTAAACAACCGAACTCCGGATTTGTCGCCAAGCACTACGCAATTTCGCAGTTTACACGTCATCCATACCGAAGACTCCATGATACAATAATGCTTCTTGATAGAGCCAAGGACTTGCCGTACACTGTACAAATATCTGTTGTGATGGAAGTAATGGTTCCACAGAATATGGTCACTTCAGCAAACATGGATGGTGGATTACGCGACACTGTTATTGACATCGCCCTTGAGTCTTGACCCTCGAGAACTCATTATCAATGCACATACCAACTTGCCAAGGCATATACACGAAGTCCACTCGCACCCTTTCCCATGGTCGTATCGGAAATCAGCTACACATACCCCGTCTAATCCGCTTACAACCAGGGGGTGTTCCATTCCTGCTTGTGGAAAAAAAACACTCAAAAACAACAAACGCACCATGATGAGTCGTTGGCGACTGGTGAAATTAAGGAGTCAATCCCAGCATACACGTTTAAGAGCTTTAAATTAGAAGGTCAGATGACTGAGCATGTGACGGTAGATCTAGGGAAAAGACGTTTCATCGACAATACTCGTTTACTGTATCATCAGCTGTGCAATAACTTCACGAAGCTGCACGTAAAAGTCCACTGGTTTGGAATATGGAGTGTGGGAGGCAGCACATCTATCACATAACTCTATTACAATCTAGTGCCATGGTTATCGGGTTGAGACGCGTAACAGTCGCCGGAGACAGGCTGGGAAGTAACCATGGACGCTGGCGAGGGAGTCACCCCAAGTGGGTTGAGCAGGTAATTACGGAAAGTTTCCCTCCATTTCGCTTTCGAGGGAACAAAATGACCTGTGTATTAGGGGTCAGAAACGAGTCATAACGCGAAGTGGAACTGGCTGACCACCCTCATGATCTTCCACTCTCTTATTCTGTGAGAGATCAAGAAGGACCTTCGATCGCTCTTCGACGACGATGACATCGGTTCTCCCTATAACGTGCATAGTGGGTGTGGAATACGATGACCCAAAAATTTCCGCACTGAGAGACCCGCCTGGCTTGAAGCCAGAGACGGAAACGCAGAATTCACTGAGTCAACATCAGCACGTGTATTCCTCGGACAGACGTAAGTACGCACAAAGGCGGATGAGGAGCCTCTCCGTCAATAAGAAAAGGAGGATATGTGTGAGGCCGTTCTAACTGGAGAATTCCAAAGCCTCATCATGAGTCATACTGTGCTGAATACATCACGGATCCACGTACGAGGGCGGAAAGTAGAGCTGCCATAGCTGCTCCTTGACTTGTCATTTTGCTAATAAACCAAAACAACATCCAAGAGGCTAGTGGAAGATTACCTGAAACCAAAAACACCCTACAACGCGTCAACTTGGCCCGATATGGCATGCACATTTGACAATAATATTCTCACATCATATCGATCTCGTCGAAGAATATCTCTGAGGTAGAGCAGCGAGTCTTCCATCCCGTGAGCGACCGTTCTCTCCGGGTTGGATTTCCACCAAGCCCGTGGAGTGGCTGAAGGGTCAGAGGACGCCGTGTCCACCTCTGAAGCTCCAAGGGCTGCCAATGAAGTTGGAGCAGAGGAGCCGTCTAGGTCAACAGGATGCAGGACAATTGGTCCATCGATGAATACTATGTCCATCCGTCAGAACGTAAATGACATGCATAGATGAAAACCAAGCTTACCCAATTCAATGCCCTTTCCCATCGATTTCCTCAAGGCCCCAAGCTGTGATAAATCGACCTGTATTAAGATGGTTGGATCATTGCATAGATTGGAAGGAACTCACGCGTTTACTGAATATACTTGCATTCTGTGAGTACCTGGAAAGTAGTAAGTCAGTCATCACGCCGCTACTAACTGCCTTGGCTAGTACTTGCCCATGCAGCATCAGTACCTTCCTTGGGGCAGTCATCTTTAACTTGCCCTCGAGCTCAGACTATGCCGTTGCCAGTGAACGGAACGATGTTGTGGAATCCGCATTGCTAGTCTCACGTAACTATTTCGGGCCTCTGAGAATGAGTCGGGCCGTTCAGGGCCGCTTCCAGCGCACAACCGAGGTTATGTTGAATTCACACCCTTCTGTCACTATTTATACTTAGCAGGAAACTACATATGTACACCCTGGAGTTGCCCCAGTGGGGACCTCCGCATCTGCGAGTTTTTCCTCCGGATATACTACTAGCTCTTGTGAAATCACTCCGAATACCGATCTTGCGACGGTGAAACTTTCATCGTCTCAATGATCCCTCTCACTCTCTCGTATACTGCGAACACGATCGCCTGTCCAGGAGCTACCCGCAAAACGCGCGGCGTAATACCTTTGTAGAATGACCTCACGCCCTCCTGTCTCCACATATCTTTTGCTATTGCTGCAATTCGCTGGAATGCCGTGGTTCCCGGTTCATACGTGGCCTTTTGCAATCCTATCGATGTTATGAATGATTTTGCTGTGGGCGATCTCTGCGTGGAATGCACTTACGAGTCTTAATGGTGTCTATGGGGGCATTCGAGAAGGGTCCCATGGCACCTGATATAAGTCCGATGACCATATGCTGGTACGAAGGTAAGTCCTTCAAGTCCGGCTGGTATGTGTGTGCTAATTTCTTAAGCTCCTGGTATGCAGTGAAGTTCGCGCCTACGTCCACCTTATGTATAAGCCTCCTATCAATGATAGGATACATCAAACTGACCTTGATTGGTGGCTTGTCGCAAAGCAGTGAGCGAAACGCCTCTGTACAGGGCCGAGAAACCCTCTTCACGGATGATCGTGTAGACTGCATGACCTGCATTACGGTATCTCGGTGCCTCCAGTGGATCAGCGAGGGAGTGTTGTTGCGCCTGTAAACGAATCTTCACCACTTCCATTGGACAGACGACCGCGACCGCCTCGGTCGTGCCAGCTGCGAGGCCAGCTACGTCGAGAAGTCAGCTTGAGCCAAGCTCTAAAATTTTGGCTAACTTACCGAGAAAGATACTCCCCACTTTGGTGTTGCCTGAACTATCCGCTAACCAGCCCTTGTAAGTCTCGAAGCTGGCGAATCGAATGGCCATCTTTGGCACTATTCCAGAGAGGACGGCACCGAGGCCCTTGTACAGCGCCAATGGCGTCTCGCGTCTGACAATCATGAGACCCGTTTGCAAAAATCCTCGTGGCTTAGTCTGGCGGGTATCAGTTGACGACCGCCACAGAATGCTGCACGCGACATACCCCAGGGGCCGTGCCGGATTTGGAGAGCTGCATTCGCACCTTTATGGTGTCGAGCGGTTGGCAGCAGAGCTGAGTCCTTCGTTAGCATACGAAATGCACTACGATGACCATTCGGACTTACCGCCTCCATCGCACCAGCGAGTCCTCCAGCAGTGATGTGTGTAGCGAATCCTACCGGCTTCTTGTCTCCATTCCTTGGCATGATGTTCGTGTTCTAGAGTTTCTAGTAATGTCTGGGCGTCTGGAGGGTCTTCAGGGTATTAGATACCAGTAGATAAAAACTGGGTAGCTAGAATGAGGGTCCCTTCACATCCGGCCGATGTCAAATGCATAACTTGCGCGAATCGGATCGGATTTAACATGTGAATATTTGATTTAGTGTGCCATTTCCGGTTGTTCCCGCGTTAGCACCGACAAGCATTGTGATCTTCATCTCATCGCTGAATGGATTTAACTAGTGCTTCACTTTATACTGGTCCGCTCTTTATCCGCTCTGCAACTAGAGAATAGGAGGTCTAAATCTTGGGTGGTACGCAAAGTCACACCGTGGATCACAGCCACCGGACGGGCTGCACA
>MU837901.1:0-17245 GCA_029603245.1 Rhizopogon salebrosus TDB-379
CGTCGGCATGCGCAGGATATCGTCCACGGGGACTTGAGAGCTCGCTAGTTTGCCTGCGTAGTTGAGTGAGGAGACTGGTCGGGGTACCAGCAGGGCTTTGCTCGACTCGGATTTTAGATAAATAAATTTAATGTATTGCACAGCCCAACTTGAAACATTTGCGCTTGAATCTTTGGTTTGTGAAGATAATTTGTTGGGAGTTGAGCAACTTGTGATAGGAAACAAGGTAGTAGTCGCCCAGGACGAGCGCTAACTACTAATAGTAACTCCGCACGTGACCAGCCGCGTCCTCCGTTTCCAGTTCCACCAGTGGTTGGAGTTGTTCACCGTGACTGCGTCCTCATTGAATGCTGGATACTCAGCACTCCGAGTCATGGGTGATCGTGTGTAACATGCCAGTATAACACACAACCAGCTCTTGCCACCTATCAGGAGGCTCGCTTCAGTTCCAAGCGTCAATGTCAAAGTGAGTTCTCGCAGATCGACTTGGGCAGCCTATCTATAATTTTTATCAGCTCCAGACCCATGCGCGGCTTGGCAGTCCTTCTCTGCCATGAATCCCCAGGTCAGTGGCTTCTGAGGGTATCAGGGCGTAGCTTGGTGTGTCAAGATACAAACGATACCTTTCCAAAGAAGTGGAACGGATAGAAGTGCGCGCTCGACTCAACTTCATTATGACCCTCACATCCTGGGCCGTCCTGTTATACATTCCGTTTGTTTTGGCCTCCTCACTGCCGGTCCTCCCAACCTTCGACAATACCAGTATCCCTGCACTCGATGTTAATGATTCACCATCGAGCACAATCACCGGAACTGTGTGGGACATCATCTGGATCTGTGCTGAAACCCTAATTGCGTGCACATGGACCGCAATTCACCCGAATATTTTGGGTGAAGACGAGGGGAATTTTCCGTCGCCTATTTATCATGGCAATGGCTCCGGTCTTCCGGGAACTCATCATCTTCTGGGCCACATTGCAGTTTCTTCAGCGCTCGTAAAGCTACCAGGTGCTTTGATGATGCCTTCGGTGCACAATTCGCCCAGGTCAATGGCGACCATCAGAGCATGAAGAATAGTTATTTTACTTAATGAAATTCAAAAATCTTGCGAAAGGAAGAGTATATCGTGGCACGCGTTACTTATACTGTCGAGCTTGCAAGCGCTGCCTCCTGGTGTGTATGATATAGTAGCAGACATCACTTCATTGCTGGGTGCATCGAATCAGACGTGCGAATTCGGCTTGGTTAAGTTTGAAGAAGACTCCATTCACCATACCAGCAACTCGGGACCAACGCATGCTAATGTCTTTTCCATTAAACACTGCTTCGTGAGATGTTCGAGATCCGACTTGCGGCGGCCCACGATATATTACTACTTGCGGAAACTCCATAGTTATCTCTCTCTCTCGTACGCGACTGAGTCTGTTGTCTTCGTACACCGCCGGAGTTAAGCTTCTACAACCAACAACTTGGACCACTACTTAGTACGTATACCGGGCTGCCGGCTTGGTCTCGGTTCTGCTCAAGTTGCTGCTATCTGAGTTACTTGTCGGTGAAGCTAAGCCGCAAGCGCATCGCCGATAAACTTCAAGGTGCGCTTAGTTGGGTTCATAGATCAACTGACCAGGTGCTACTGCGGGTTGTAGGGTTTGAGAGCGGGTTTCCGCCGAGCTCAGTAAATGCTTGTCCAGATTGGCAACGAAAAAGCTGTCTTGGCGGATCATGATAGACAAACCAACGTACGAGCATTATTCTTTTTCTCCCTGTCCTGTTGTACATTCGTTTACTCTCTGTGGTAGTCATTCCCGTGGAGACACACAACATAGGTGCAAAGGGCCAAAAACGTAGGAGCGAAATAATTATTGAGACTTCTGTGATCCACGCTATAAAACCCTCAGGATATACTGGAATTTGACTGGACAAAGATCAGCCGACCACCTCGGTGCTGTCGTCAATACTGTGAAAATTTGAGTTAATCAGTAGTGTGTAACTTCCTGTGCGTAACCTACCCCCGCAATGCTTCGAGGATTTCCGCCTTGCCCTTGCCAAGCCAGTCAGTTGGCGTTTCATTCTGGGCGGTGACCTTAGAAGGAATCCCAAGAAAATTATTACGAGGTGAGAATGCCCATTCGGTAGGATCTGGGGCCGGCCTGGCTGTAAGAGCATGAAGTTCCTTCCCTGGATAGGCAGGCTTAGAGAAATACAACCCAGTTGCAAGTATCACCTACGCATGCTCTGCACAAAATGATCTATGTTCTACATGCCCGAGTGAGCGGAGATACCAAGACGTGACAAGAAAGACGCACCAGGTCATTCCTATCGTAGCCTACATAGATAACAATAAGATTGAGCTTGTAGTTCAGAAAGTGACAACTCGCCAAATGGATCTAAATAAATAGCTAAATAAACGGGTACAACATCCGAGTTTCAGGACTTACTCTCGATTTCCTCCCCAGCAACTACAAACCCAAAGAAAATAAAACTCTGGGTAATGAAATGAGACGGCGATACAAAGAAACTATCAGGAGAGCGCAGAGCGACTTACTGCGATGACAGACGCAGGAACAGCAAACCATGCAAGTGTGGACCAGAGCTGGAAGGGCTGTTCATACAGCGTTAACGCCAGCCAACGGCAGGTTGGAAGAAAGTATCGGTGCGCACCAGTGTTGTACAATAAACCAGTGTAACCATCCACAGGTGCGAGGAGTAACTACGTGATAAATGAGAATATCATAGACTGAGACCCTGGCGAATTCGTACGACACCGGAATTGGAGTGGTGAGGATCCTTTCTAATCCAGTTAGAGCATCCACGAGCTGATTGAGCGATAAATAAAGCAAATCTGCCAGCAGGGTTATCACTGATCGCAAAGAACAGTCTCAGCGGCCGTACTTATAGTCGGAACATCTGCAGTTTTGCGGACTTGTAGTGCGGAAATGTAAGAACTCTTTCGAGGATACAAGTCAGGCTGTGATTTCTTTGCACATGAAAACTTACGTACCAAGAACAGAGATATCTCCATAGGTACGTTATTTTCGTTGGGACGAAAATCTCGACCTGCACCGTCTACTCCAATAGCCTTTCTTGCATCGTTCTTCATTATTGTCCATATCCAAAGGAAAAACGAGAATGGAAATGCTGCTTGCCAGGAGTGCTTTGGAGGAATTGAAGCAGGCAAAATAGATTCCTCATCGCAGACCGTGCTCTCCGAGGAAAATGACCCATGGACAGTTCCAGAAGAAGTTTCAGGAATGGGTGGTAATGGAATCTGGAATTTATGTTCTTGGGTCTTTGACACAGGCGATGAAGGTACATCACAGCGAGAGTGTGTGCTTGCATATGTCGCTCTTCTACGCAACTCTGGAGGGTCCAAAGAAGGTATGATAGCAGGAAGCGAGTAATACGAAGGAAGGAAGGAGACGAGCGGGTATAGATCTGCATAGCGAATTCCGTCCTCTCCTCGCAGATAGTGCTTGACGGCAACGGTATAGGCCTCGAGTAGATTTACCACCGTCTTTTTCTCAATCAAGACCTTGGCTTGGTCCTGATCCCTTTCTTCATTAGACATGGGATGACCCCCTGATGGAGCCGATGAAGAGTTCTCTGTAATTTGGTTGAGAGAGGCCGCCAAGGAGAAAAGAACCTGCATATACCTGGAACATGAAACCAAACAGTCCGAGCAAAGATCCGACAATGAAGCATGATTTGGGACCAAAATCTTCGTCCGTCGTTGTAGCGCTCAATGCTAGATGTTGTTCGAAAAGATATCACAAAACCTAGGACGGTACCGAACCTGTGACGAGAGTCGGTCAAATGTTACTGAGGATCAGGGCACCTTACACGGTGATGAGAGTGGGCTGAGTCGAGAGTTTTCCATGGGTATAGTGATTGAGCACACATATCGCGGACGACCAGATGGCACTGCAAATCAATACAGGCCAGCATCTACTTAGAGCAGTAGTCGACAGGATGTCCCACAAGGTCGGAGATTTGACCATGGTGAGTGTGGGCTCGAAGGAATGAAGCGAAGAGTAATCCTGCATCGGTGCGCGAGGCATGAAAAAACAATGAGCAGATAAACACCCATGTTTCGCGAGGACTTTAAGGGAGTCCAATATCTCCTTTGTGGCTGGAAGGCACGGCACACGTTGCCAAGGGTCTCTATCTAGAGAGGAAATAGTCGATCAAGACACGTCCGCATGCATTGGTGACGGTGTGTTAATGACCATTGAATCACCTACTAAAGCCACCTATCTGTTTGACATGCTCTGTTCAACGTGTCTGATGGGAGTCAAGCTGACATACAACCGACCGTAAACTGCCCATCTACTGACTTGGACAGAAGGCTGACTACAATCATCCAATGCATGTGTGCCAAATGCATCTACTGGACCGTACCACATGCCCGATCAGCTGACAGTCTGAGCCTCGAACACCCATCATTGCGCAATGGCGTCCAATTAGAACATACGAGTACAGGCAATTAACATCAACGCATTAAACTGGCGGCGTCGCGGCGAGCGTGAAGTATGATATTGATAAGGCATGAATCTTCAAAGGCGGTACGCGTGTCGACTCATGGTAGCCTCGAGCGCCGGTACTCGGGCTGGAGCTCCAAGTTTGTCACGGTATGTAATCCTTTAGGTTTATTTGAGGTTGTTGAAAATGGATTCCGAGGTGCCAATGCGCCTCTAACAGTGAGCACATATATATGTTAGTTGTGTTGTCAAGCAGTCCATGCCTTCTTCCGGTGTCCACAAAGGCGTCAATGGGCGCCCTTCCTGCAAGTCCGAATCCTTCCACAGCTGTTAGATCCCCGAGTTTTTACCGCCTCCGTCATATCCGTGCACTCAGACAAAGTTGCACCATCCCACCCAGACTTGAATTAGTGCTGAATGTGTAGAAAGTCACTCGATGGATTTGACAGCCTGTTGTAAGAACTAGGAGATTCATCATGTGCGAGCCAGCAAAGGTGGTTGTTTTTCTCTCGCGGGTGGGTTGTGAGCACACATCTAAATTCTGCACCTGTCCTTGCAGGGTAGATGGTTTGCAACTCAATCCCCGGGCCATTGTGTCAGGCTAACACGATGTTATGGTATAAACAATGGGCACTGCCATGTATATGGTGGGTATGAGATAACATGATGCAAAATGGACGCGATAAATACGCAACAGTCAAGATCTGGTAGATCATGTAGGTAATCACGATCTATCCTTGTCTTACAATTTCGGCAATCTCATTGCCATCATCATCAATATTCGTACTCTCCTCTGCAACTGTGAACACTTCTCTGAAGTCAGTGGATTTGTGGTCCTCGTTAGTATGTATGTGCTGGGATGCGAACCAGATGTCGGAGAACTGTCCCATTCGGGCGGCGGCGGTGCTGGAAGATGATATCGAAGATGTGGAACTGATCCAGCCACATCCCTGGGCCTCGCGATATATAATCAAAAGGGGGGCGATGAGCTGCGGCAGAGTCAGTAGCGGTCCTCAAATTGGTAAGATAATACCGACTTGTCCTTCTCCAAGGACTTGTAAGAACGTGTTTGCAACAGCACTTTTCGTGGCGAACGGGATCAGGAAGAGTAAGGAGAACGTGGAATAAATCGCGGCGCTCTCAATGATCATTGAAACGATGCTGGTGTGTTCCATTGCGTGATCAGGTCCCAATAATGCCTGTACCTTGCGAAGACGATAGATGTATAGGCGGAGCACAATGAGAATGGTGACTACAATATTGAAAGCAAGGGCAAGGAAAAAGTATGGGAGGGTATAATTGACGCCCGTACCAGTGGTAGAGTACGGGGATGACAGTGGGCTCGAGATCTGCCAGAGAAAGAGGACGCCAAGGACTGACATGAAGAATGTCGTGTGAGGAACATAAACGTATAGGAAGTGTGGATTACTTACCAATAGAGGCAAGTAACATAGTCCCTAGGATCGAGAGAATAGACCATGGACAAGTTCCACAATCTCGGTATATAATCACGCAGCGCCAGACCTGCACTGCTGGGTAAGGGATACATAACTCGTCTCAGCCGAAACTCACCATGAGTGCTGCCGAACACCAATCTGCCAGCACAAAGGAGACGTTTGAAATCTCGTCCGCACTGATCGAAAACATCTCAACCTCGAATGCACTAGGACCACCGGGAAAATTTCGATCATTGATGAACGCGAGCTGAGTGAATTGGGAGTTGGAGCCCAAGAAAAGTGATCCCAGGATCAACATGACCCAGACGTACACGAGGAAAAAGCAGTTTCTAATGTAGTCCGCATCTTTCACTCGTGTGCGGTACCACAAGGACCTCGGACAGAGCCAGGAAAGAGCGAAGACAACGCCATAGCCAGCACCGGTGATGATGAAACCAGCCAACCAGGTTTTCTCTGCATAGAGCTGAGTGGGAGACTCGTCTGGCGTGTAGGACATGAGAGACAGGCTAAGACGCCTGGTGGCGGGCTATGACATATATGAATGTGACATTGAAGAAACCCAAAAAACGTGGCATTCCAATTTCAGTCATGCGTCGGTACTATTATTATTATGCCGTGGGATTCTACCCTTATCACCAAAAATACCGATACTTAGCAGTAGACTGACGCTCCAGCTCACCTCGCCACCAACAGAGTAATGCGGGATCGCTGTTTTATGACATGCGGCATCATACATCATGGATGGACAACAACAGCCCTCGTTACGTAATGCTATCGGCGCCGCATGCAATCGAATTGTGTTCACGATCATGAGGCAGGCTGTGCAGCTTGCCCCACCCACCCTGACCGATGGCTGCCCACAACCAACGAAGGGAGTAGGATCATCTTCCTTGAATTTTTTAGATTCAAGGTTCCTCGAACCATGCCAGTGCACAGTGGTTCGTAGAAGGTTGTGCAGTGCACTCCTACGGGCATACCATCTCAATTACAGATCTCTGTATATCACAGGTGCGCATGAACTTCTTGCCCCAGTTATGGTGCTGACATTTAGGCGCGAGCGTTTAAACTGGTGCGCCAAGATACGTATTGATACATGTCGCCAGTAGCCACGTCCATAGGAGAGCAGCAAATGAACAAAGTACGCCCTGAATACTCACCTTGACCCTACCATCCTCTTTCTATTACGCATTCCATCCGTTTGCGCCTCACTGCGGAGCTCCGATCTACACTCACTAGCAGCGATTTTCCCGCGTCAGCACCAGACTTTTATGGGACATTATCTGAACGTCGTGAAGTTGGAGGTCGCTTCTCTACTCAAGCCTGAGGTTAGCAGCATCAAGCAGGAGGAAATGGATGTATTAGTTCCTTGGATGATTGACTGGATTCTTGCTCCACTTCATTGAAGAACCGCTACCCACCCTCAGAAATGAACCTCCGCACTTCGCTCTTGATAGATCCGTGGACATGGTATGTATCATCATAATAGCATACCTTCCTATTCTAGTCTGGAATTATTCGGTCAATGTTGGAGGCGAGAGATTGCCTCTGACTTTAGCCGAACAATATCAGTCACAGGTTCGCAGCAGTTCTAGGAAAAGCGAAGACAAATGCCATGCCGATTACCATGGTCAGAAAATGTGGTGCTAACTTATTACTCGTTACTTTCTGCATGGTCGTGAGCCATGCAAAATTATATCATCGAGGAAGACAGGTCATTCAAAGCGCCAACTGTACTACGATGCTGGATAGAACATCTGCGGCATCTCGACTCTATACTTCTTCCGTAAATGAATTAGACAATTTCTACATCCCTAGGCTGTGCTGGCTGCGACCGGTCCATGCAACTCTGAACCTTTAGATGGATCTTGGGGATCCTGCTTCTTAGGTGGGGGACCAGCCTCGGGAAGTCCAAGGTTTGCAGTTAGGGTCGGTGTACATCTGACATAAATAGCGCTTAAATCAACGGACCAACGCAAAGAAGAGTCGCATACATTGTCCACATTTTCCAGTGAAATATGAGACGATTCGTAGAGGAAAAAATAGACGACTACAACTCCCACCAAGTTGCATGCTGAGTGAACAGAGTGCTCAGTTGAGTATTGCACCATGAGCAGAAGACACCATACCTGCAGGGACATAGCCGTAGCGGTAGTGTATGGCACTACTGATGAAGGGCGTGAAGAATGCCAATAGGAAATTCCAAACCCAATTCGCAGCGGTCGACAGGCTGCCTTGCTTGGCACGTGTCCGTGTAGGGAATATCTCTCCAACGATAATCCAGATACCACTGAAAAACTTCCCTCAGTCGGTTGCAAGGTCTCATTTAACATACGAAAATTCTTACGGGCCCCAAGTCATCGAAAAACCCCAGACAAACATGCAGGCCGAAACAATCATCACTAATATTGAAAGAGAAAGTTAGCGACACGATGCAGACGGACTAGTACCCTACATTTTCCAATAGAATTCTCAGAAGTAGGATCCGCCATGGTCCCGGCATATGCAAAGATAAAAAGCCATGTCGATTGCCAAATACCTCCGATGATCAGAGGTCTGCGGCGCCCGAACTAGACACTTTGGTGAGAAAGGTAGTTCTCAGCCTGAAAGTAGACAAGTCATTGACCTTTTCCAAGACATACATTCCACCAAACGTGCAGAAGAAGTTGACAGCACCAAGTATAAACTGAGTCATAAATGGGTCACTAAGACCTACGGATTTGAAGACGGTTGCGCCATAATAGAAGAAATAATTCGCGCCGGAAAGCTGCTGGAGACTCTGCAGGCTCATTCCAAGTAGAGTGCGGTAGAGAGTCTTGTCCTGTAGCCTAAAACAATCGATCCACCCGCTACGATTCTCCTCGTGTCGGACATAGAATGTGATTTCAGCAATTTCCTCAGCGACAACAGGAAGGCAAGTTGCCTCTTCCTTGGAGATACCATGAGTGTGCGCGAGAGATTCCAGGGCCTTATCCATTCTGCCACGCACGGCAAGCCATCTGGAGGAACGATTCAAGACATTAAAAAGGAATCGCATCAACATTCCTGGTACTGACCTGGGGCTCTCTGGCATAAAGAGAATGCCGGTACCCAGAACCATTGCCCACAGAATGCTGAAACCAACGACGATGCGCCATGAAGCGGAGCCACCGACATTCCGTGTTATAATCGAGACACAGTCTGGGTAAGAAATTAAAAATTGGCAAGGAACTCAATATTGCACTCACAGGCCACCAAGATACCGAACGTAATGAATAGTTGGTAAGTTGCGCTAAGAAAAGAGGAACGTCAGTAATGTAGAATGTGACCAAAGTGCGAAATCTTGCATCAAAGTACCACGGATTTGACGAGGGGCTGTCTCTGCTTGATACTGAACGAATGAGAACACGAGCAGAAAAAACAAAACGTACTCACCATCGGAACAGTAACACTCAGCGCTCCAACTCCCAAGCCACTAATGAATCGTCCGACAGAAAACTGCTGCCAGACATGACCTGAACATATCTGAACAAAGATTCCAATGATAAACACCAGACAATCCACAGACATCGCATAACGACGGCCGAGTAAGTCAGCAATCCTGAAAGACTTCCCATCAGAATGAAAATGAAAATTTCACAGGCTGCTTACGGAGCACCAAGGAGTGCGCCGCAGAGTGTTCCAATGGAGAGAATAGCAACAATGAGACCTTCCCGCACATTGGAAAATCTACAAGTCGACACATCACCAGGCGTTGAGCAAGTCGCAAAGCGAAGGAGGAAATCGTCCATCAACAACACGTCTGATATCTGACCAGTGTCATACTAACATTGATAGGTTAGTGCAAATGCTGAGAAGGGTAACTATGCAACCTACGCCAAAAATGAAACCGCCCATTGACGCCACAAGGGCCAGCATGATGGCCACCCATCCTATGGGAAGATCATGACTGTCAGAGCAAGAGACGGCTGATGAGCAGACAAGTCCTCATCACCTTTAGCTGGTAAGGAGCTCACATGTAAAATACGACCGCCATCTTGTATTGTTGGAAAATGTCGAAGTGGCGATGAGAGGAAGAGGAGAGCCCGTGCTTACACTTGGAGACCCCTTTTGAGGTGAAGTTCATATGCATCCATTCGTGTATGGCGGCTCAGAACCTGTTGCAGCCGACAGGATCCCAGCCCTGGAATGTTCAACGCCCTGCGGTACTCGTGCATCATGCCCAGTTTCGTAAAGGGACCATCGTGCCAATCTGCAAAACACCCCAGTTCTCGCTTACTTTGAATGCATTACAAATGCTTGCTGCTCAGCGATGCAGCTTGCCGATTGGTGGAGACACCTCGGCTAGTGCCTCCTTTCCAAAAAAAAAACTCGAATCTGTAACCATTCCCTGAACTATCCCAAACCAGGCAGTCAATGAGCGGCTAAACTTGAGGCTGTTCATGCATTTCTAGAGCTAAAAGGGTTTCAGGGTTGCGTTGAAATAAACGCCTGGTCCACAGCATCGGCAGCCTAGGTCCTATAACGCGAATGCATTGCAAAATTCATATCACCATGACGGTGCCGCTGGAACCGAGCTCGATGTGGAAAAAATATTCCCCACAAATTCGCGCAGACCACTGGCTCCTGTGTATCCCAAACACAGCTCAGAGTGAGTCAAGCTCTGAGTTGCAATGTGCTGTCAACCGCTGCTAACAAACACTGCCGAAGCCTGAGGCATAGCAACTATAATAGAACGTGTCAGTGACAGTAATGTGGGTTCAATGGAAGAGGCAGCGGGCCCACATCAGAGTCTGGTTCGAACTTCTATGATTCAGGCTTCCAGCAAGACACTTAATTTTTGAGTAATAATCATATCTGCAGCATGCAGTCCACCCGAACCAACTTCCCGTCGTTTTAAATTTGCGTTCACGTGATCACTCACCCTCTTTTGATTGGAACAATGATCAAACAAGTTCAACACTCTCCGAGAGTCTAACGTGTCATGCGAGACTTGCGCAATGCGCGGCGTTCGTGAACTACCAAAATTCTACTTTAGAAATATGTGTTGGAGAGTTTAGGTGAACTAATAAGGTTGCAAGCAGTGTTTGTGCCAACGCGGCGACCCGCAGTCGGCTAACAATCGCGTTCAGAAGTGAAGAACCTGTGTTTCACAAGTAATGCACACACCATTACTATCATAGCAATGATCCAGTCTGGGCTGTAGGAGGAGGTGTGGCAGGCTTCCACTGAATCTCGATTCATGATCTGACACATGATCCACGACGATCCCACTCGTCGAAATACACCCACCGCGGCAGCTGCACCAAGGCCGAACACCATCTCATCCTTTGTTCGTGAGTACATCGTTAAACACATCATTCTGGGAGGTATGTGCATACTTACCAGTCGTCCGCTGGCAGGAGGTAGTTCATAATCGTGTGCACGGACAGTGGATATGTGGGCATTATTCTTCTACGTCCTGCATTGTTTCCTACCTTACAAGGGTTGCCCTACTCAAGGTTGGAGTCTTACTGTGCCATCTGCCTTGAGTCCGGTGGCATCGAGGGTACATGGAATAAGGCGGGTTATGAAATGGATGTCATTCTCCCGCCAGACAGGAGTACGCCAAAAGCGCTGGATCGAACCATGGACAAGGGAAGGGAACTGAAATTCGGTGGCGTTGTAAGTTCTTCGGACCATGCACGACTTAGAAGCTGTACTCATACCATCGGATCTGGTGCCCACCAGAGCGCTCGTCATAGTGCAGCTCTGCTGGTGCTATCGTTTGAATTGCAGTGGAGCGCCAGATCATGATCCAAGCGGCACAGGTTGAACGGACACACATTTCACGCCCAGACATACATGTGCGACGATTTCTGCGCGTCTGCTTATCTCTCAATAATATGCACATGAAAGATGATGCCAATACCCTCTCGGTTCAATTTCAACTTCATATCTGAGTTTGCTTGTAGTGACTTTGACTTTGTACCTTGGTGTTTCATCGCCCTAAAAGAACGTTTTCCTTGGAATGGTTCAACCTTCGGGAGGTGAGATGATTGCCATATTATGATTATTGCATTAACAACTCCCTAGGGCAGCATGCATCAAATGTCGTGGAGCCCGGTGCATGCCAGCGGTAATTGCGGACATCATGACCTCCACATTCGATGGACGCGTACCATGATAAATTCGCAGCACAGATCAGTGTTAAGGCAAGATAGCTTATCGCTGGCGGGCCATGATACACGCTGCCGCATCGCTTAAAAGATGAGACAAAGAGCAGAAGTACGCTCTCAACTTCATCATGACCATCCTACCCCAGGCTGTCCTATTGTACTATGTTACAATTGTCCATGCATCATTACCAATCCTCAATGGTACCAGTATCCCCACGTTCGACATCAGCGACTGTCCATCCAGCAGTGACACGAGAACTCTTTGGGGTATAATATGGACCTGCGGTGCGACCTTGTTTGCCTGGACGTGGACTGCAATCCATCCAAACATTCCGGGTACAGAGGAGAAGAAATCCACTGTCCTGCTTCGTCGTCTTTCCCTCATGACAAGGGCGCTGTTTGTTCCAGAACTCATCATCACCTGGGCCACATTGCAGTTCTTCAGTGCTCGTCAAACTGCAAATGACTTTAATGCTATCTTCAAAACACAACTTGAACCCGACTGCCCTCACGGGAACCTCCAAAATACAGAAGAGAGTGCGGTCACGTTGTGCGGTGAAAACCCACAACCAGATGAGAGGAACAGTCTGGCCGCTCCCAAACATGTGAATCGAGGCGAGTTAGATGCTGGGACCTTCGGTTAGCGGTTACTAACGTTTAATAGGTGCCTTCGCAGAATGGACAGTAACACATGGATTCTTCGTGTGGATGGGTGGATTTTTGCTCTACGTCAATGGCCAACCGCGAGCCACACTTACACCCGATGAACTCTTAGACTTCGTCCTTCAAGGGTCTGTGGATATGCCTGTCATCTCAGAGGCAGACATACAAGACCGAAGCAAGGGTGATGGACTATCTAAAGGCATCGCCGTCTTGCAACTGGCATGGTTCATTATCCAGTTCATTGGCCGTTCTGCCCAGCACCTCCAGGTTACATTGCTTGAAATCGACACGTTGGCTGTAGCTGCTCTGACCTGCGTCGCCTCTTGTTTGTGGTGGAAAAAGCCTAAGGATGTAGGACACCCTTACCACGTTCATTGGAAAAAAGGGATACCTCCACCAGATAACCTATACTACGCGTATGCCGCCCATATACTTGTCTGAAATTTGCTGATTCATTTAAAATTTTAGTAAGGAAGATAAAGACTTCATCGGAGCACCCGTTTTCCACCTGGTTTATCCCTTTCTCAGTCTTATGGGCATTGATCATGTCATCTCCCCCGGTGCTGTCCGTGCACACCGTGTTCCGTCCGTAGGTGGCTATCGTGCACCTCGTGGTGACCATCGTGCACGTCGCGGTGACATCGTTTTACTTCTTATTGGATGTTCTAGCGGGATGGTCTTTGGAGGGATACATTGTTTGGGCTGGAACTTTTTGTTTCAGAAACACGAAGAACAAATGTTATGGCGTGCGGCTTCCCTCGCGATAGCGTGTGCACCGGTAATACTGTTTTTGAACGTTGGGTACCACAAGTTATGGTCGAAAGGTTCTGAATCCAAATCAGGGCCTTCGGCAGCTGATATCTGTTTGATTTTCTTGCTCATTACTGCGTTGATCAGCTTCCTCACATATATTGCTGCACGTGCTGTACTCATCGTACTTATGTTGCTGAGCTTTTTATCACTACCCCCCGGCGTATACGATACAGTAGCTTGGACAGAGTTTATTCCCCATTTGTAGTTTCCTTATTTTACCGTCCCGGATTATTTATGATATCCGCCTGGTTGTCTCCGCGACCTACTTCTTATGTCAAATATTGGAGGTAGGAGTACGGCAAGTACAACAGACAAAAATTTGCCACTAACTTGGGGAAAAAGCCAAAGCGCGCTCTTCGGCTCTGGGATCCAGACTCTGGACACCAGTACAGCGTGGTTTTCGTAGCCAGGGGATTAAAATTTGATTCCCTTTCCATGGCAGCTTAGGTATTGGTCGCGTCTGAGTCACGAACTCGCGACGTAGTAACTTATACTTTCTCAGTCGTACCTACTTGTACTTGGTCTAAATATACATACCACGTACAGCGAGGTTATGTACTAGTAGTGCCTTTGAGTTATAACAGACAGATCGACTATCTGAGTCATATGCTTGGATTAGTTCAGCAACTGCCAACTGGGCTATCGTCGATTCATCAAAATGCGTGAGATTCGGGAAGTAGGCATTGGCAAAGTCATTCGACTCAGTTATTCCGTAGGATTTTGAAACGCTTCCAGATTATTCTGGAGCCGAGATGCCGACGTCACCTGAGATGGTTTTCACAGCCCGCTTGCCAAACTTCACTTCCGCTTGTCCAGCTTCAAAGCGACCTTCAAATGGGATGGATATTCAAGCGTCTGAATTGACAGAATATACTCCTAACAAGGTGAGATGCACTAGCACCATAGTGAGTTTCCGCAGTCTCAAGCGCGTGCGTCCGAAGTAATACCAACTCAGGTTTGACAGGGAAACGCGCAAGGTATACAAAAAGTCCATACGCGCTATAAACCGACTAACTCCAACACACCAGCACATTGAACTGTTGAAAAATTATCGTTTTACGATCCCTGTTTGGTATTGTCCGTCGGTTAAGTTCGTACGCGAGCCTCTCCACCAATGAGGGCGCTCAAGGCGTAGGCTTGAAGAGGGCCTGAAATTGTTAGCGTAAAATAAGTCTTCTCTCAGATGTAATTATGTTGTCTGAACTGTCAAAACACCACCATTCACCAGGAGACCCATGTGCTGAGGCTGGGGTCCGACAAGCGGCAAGGACTAGAAGCCTCTTTTCTGGGATGTGGCAGCTCGGGGACTTCAAGACTACTATTCCCCTTTGTTCTACCCTGATGTTGAAGCGGAAAGCAGACTTCTGTCAGGGAATTTTCGCGACATAAGGTTTAGAAGCAAATCTAGGGCTTCAAATCCTACGGAACGGCATCCACTAGGCCCTCTGAGACATTCCACTGTCGCCTTCTTCGCTCTAGGAAGCGCCAGTGTGTTTTTCTCCGCTTCTCAGAATGTCTGGTTCGAGGCTGCTATACCATCGGTATATCATTTATATATCATGTGGTCCTCGCAGTAAGTGTCTCATATCAAACATCTATAGTGAGGGATATTGATATACCAACACAAGACCTGTGTTCCATCATCGCCACAAATTAAACATCTTGGTGAACTCTGGCGCGATGGATGATAATGCCGTCGATCCTCTGTGGCGTTTCGCTAGAATATTATATCGTTAAGTAATCCACCCTTTCATCTTTCCCTTACTCCCGAAGTTCGGTTCCTTGCTGATCTCATGAGAACTGTGAGCACTCGCTGACCTTTCTCTCGTTCCCCCATTTGCGGCGTCCACATTGTTCCCCCCAATAAGTCTGGTGCTTGGAGGGCTCGAATATAATTTTCTGCTGTTCGGAGCACCGGTGGTGCATATTTTCCTATGCTATTGAAACCGCGTATCACAGCATAAAAACGGACAGTATGCAACATCGTCGACGTCCTTAACCTCCCTAAATTTTTAGGCTCCCTCACCTCTGCTTCTCAGTGTTCCATTACAACAGCTTCCACTATGGATACCCCAAAGTCATTTTACCTCCCAGATGCCATGAACGACTGGCCCTGGCCCCGAATGCTGAACCCACACTTCGAAGCTGTGAAAGTTGAAGTCGACGCTTGGTTCCGTGATTTCAAGACTCTAGGACACGAGGTACATGAAGCATTCGACAAAAGTGGTGTAGGTGCGAACTATGTCACTGGCCCTTTATTCTGAAGTCGGTTGACATGTACTCCTTCTCGTAGCCCTCCTACTAGCACTGGCTTGTCCTAAAGCATCGAAAGGTGCGTATTTGACCCCTGGCAAACCACGCACTACATACCACTGACACAATAGAACATCTTCGAATCGCTTGCGAATTTATGATTACATGCTTCATTGTGGACGAGTATACCGAAGTTGATGGTGGAGCATTCGCCAAGCAAACGGTGGATATCATCATTGATGCCTTACACAATCCTCGTAAGATGCGACCGGAGGGCGAATTCATCGTCGGTGAAGTGACACGACAGTATGTAGCAAATTACTTGGTGGCTCTCGTAGCTGAAACCCGAACCATATTGCGTAGATTCTGGGCTCGTGCAGTCCAGAATACAACCCCGTCTTTTCAGCGTCACTTCATTTGCAGCTTTACCGCGTACCTTAATTCAGTAGTCGACCAGGCTCTCGATCGTGACCACGGTCATCGCCGCAAAATCGTTGACCATTTCGAACACCGGAGGCACACATCCGGTACATACCCCTGTTTGGCAATGAGCGAAATTGGGATGGATCTTCCTGATGAAGTGGCCTACCATCCTGTCATTGTGGAACTGAATGATTACGCCGCGGATTTGATTGCGATCGAAAATGTAAAGTCGCGTGGGATGATTTTGTTTGCTGTTTGCTAGGTCCTAACAACTCTTCACAGGATATGTTCTCTTATAACAGAGAGCAGGCGGTGGGAAACGACAACAATAACCTAATCCCTGCTGTCATGTTGGAACTTGGCCTCGACGTCAGCGGTGCGATGATTTGGGCAGCGCATTATTACGGTGAAGTCCAGAAAAAGTTTCTGGATGGTCTTGCGAAGGTCCCTTCATGGGGACCTTCTATCGATGCGCTAGTTAAGGAGTATATTGACGGAATAGCAACCTGGGTCCGAGCAACCTATTGTTGGAGTTTCGAGGTTGAAAGGTCCTACCCATTTACCTCGTGTAAAATCATCATTTACCATGTTTTGAATCGCAGATATTTTGAAACCAGTGGCGCAGAGATACAGGAAACCAGGATCGTCCGGTTATTGCCAAAGGTCAACAGTACGCAGTCAGCCGGCGTGGTGGAAAAGGTCGCAAGCATTACGGATTGATTGATGATGGATGCCGCGCACCGTCTCAGACGGTTGGGCTCCATGCATGAGTCGACCGCAGAATAATTAGTCACTTTAGGAAGATCAAGATGAACGTATATCCACTGCAATGCTGAAGTAATTGAATGATTATGTTTAGGCAAGGTTCACTTCTCCTTGTCTGCAGCGACGATCTGGAGATGAGTAACGCATGCCCCACACGTGGCACGGAGATCAATTGGTGCTGCGGAAGCAACATCAGCGTCACAGAATAGATACCAGCGACCGATTCATGATGGATTCCACAAGACACCGCCTGGTTATG
>MU837911.1:0-16570 GCA_029603245.1 Rhizopogon salebrosus TDB-379
CACCATCACTTGCGTCGCAGAGCTACAGCATTGTCAAATCACACTATTTGGACACAATTCTTCGCGATATGTATTGACGCAATGTAGGACTATCTATGGACAGTATCGTGTCTTGGATTTGCCAGCAGCAATTTCTACGATGTTGCAATTTATAGCTAAATTTTCACTTGTCTGTACACCACACGCGCGAAGGATTTTTTTGGCGCACTGAAACTTCATATATCAATTAAGATAACCTTCAGTGACACCTGGAATACGTAATCAACAAATAATGTAGTTCTCTTGATGTGCCAGTCCAATGCCGGTGGAGCACTACACAAAAGTTTGCAATCAGTGCATTATCATATCTAGTACGTTAGAGATTAGCCAAATGAGGTTGGCACGTTAGGAAGGTTGTGCGAAAGCTAAGAATGTATTTTTTTTGGTCTATACACCTACAAATGCCTGACATCGCTGACTCCATCGCAAAGAAGAAACAACGAGAACGTTGACACTGTGAACAATGAGAAGGACATTGACGACAATGATTCTGACGGTGGAAGTGAGGAGGTTTGATCTTATCTTACTGTTACATACGATCTTGCTGTATAACGTACAGTCGTACCATTTTGAGGCCGACGCAAGTGATGGTGCGGGAGACTCCGAGGAGAGATTAAGGCCATAATTTTGATACGTTCACTACTCTATAACACATACTCTGATCGTCTTAAAAGTTCCAGCCATATACTAGTTAATGTAGTAGGAAGCAGCGGTCAAACACGATCTGAACAAAACAGCGTTGTTGTGTTGCGAGAGGCATTCAAAGTTTTAGCGACGCAAGTGATGGGGGATTACTGTAAGAACCGATAACAAGGGCGTAAAAGTACACAAAACGTAACTATACAGGAGTCGACGTAAACCGGCCGCGGGGTTCGGCGGACCTCTGGAAAATCTGGAGTCACGTGTGTTAAATGCGTCAACCAACTTCGAAACTTCCTCGCCTCAGCCACGAGTCTGCATTTCCTTCATCCTGTGAAAGGAACTTTCAAGATATCAGACTTCGAAGAGACAGTAGTTCCATTCTCGCGCAACGGTTCCTTGCTTGCAGCCAGCGGCATGAATCCCTCGAATGATCACTATTGGCCAGGCACCTTTAACACCCACAGAGCTTTGACAGAAGCTGCTGAGTCGAGGTGCCAAGTCGCCGACTGCTCAACCCGTTGAGTATTTGACCTTATATTTATGTAATATACATGCATGGTGTCGACGTGAAACTTCGAAGGAAGACACTGGGTGTAGTACTCGGGGCCAAAGTCGGGTAACACTAGAAAGCTTTCCTCGACCATGTTGCACCTACTGCCCACAGAAACCGCTCTCCACATAGCATCCTATCTCCCATTACAATCTCTCCATCGAGTCCTGCTCGTGTCCAAAGAGTGGCATAGTTTGATTGTGCTCAATGATCAGACGGTTTACCGCAACGCGGCCATCTTACACCGATTCGTTCTCCAAGCCGATCTCGAGGCAGGAACATCCAGTCACATGCCAGATAGGCAGCAAATAGATTGGACACAATTCTGTCCGTGTTCTGCACTAGTGCAGCTGGTAGCACCATTGACCATTTCCACTAGGTCAACGACGATTGGAGATTGAGAAGGGTTGGCGAGGCAAGGCGCCTTCCACCGCAAAAGAGCTGACCAGCATCGGTAAATCTGTGCATAGAATCAAGGTTGACCAAAAGGAAGGATTCATGGTAACCACATGCACCACCGGAGGTTTGTACGTGACCGATATCAACATTGACTGTGTGCTATGGGCAGAAGTAAGTCAACCGATCATGATGATGCACTTGTCCATCCCATCTTGAACCGGATTGATCGCACAGACTGCTCATGTACCAGATTATAATGTTTACTGCGAATATGATCACCAGTACATTATCGTCCATCGTCGCGGTCGTAAGGAAGTCTGGCGCCTCGCCCGTGATTTCCAAGACTCCGACATCCCAGAGGACTTCAAACCTGACGATTCCATGATCAGAGCCTCGGAGGAAGCTGCTCGGCGTAATCCCTCCTCCACAGGTCACGGCCACTTCAGACCATGGGCCCTCCTTCTGATGCCCGAGCCCACACGTGCATTCCGCTTCTCTCATCCAACCCTGATTTCAGCCAGCGCAGATAATGCATATTTATGGGACGTGCCAACCTCCCGTCTAGTTGAAAAGATTAGCAACATACGTGTATCAGACCGAGACGGGGCTCTAGGGTATCTCAACTACGTCGGTGTCAATGACCAGTACGCTTTCATATGCGGTTTCAACCAGCTACGCATTTTTGCAAGGGGGGGAGGGGCTTTGATCTATAATTTGACGAAGGAAATGCTGCCATGCCCGCGATGGAACGTATTTCCAGAAAGCAACAATGTCTCTTGCCCTTCTTCGTTCTTCCGGTCCCAACACCTTCATGAAGAATTTCACTTGTCCCGTGATTCACTCGCGAGCAACTTCAAAGCAGGTAAGTTCCAGACGATGATCCACATCCTTGATTACACATTATTTTTCGTAGCCCAGGTATCTGCTTCGGGCAAGGATCTGGCTGTCCTCACGGCTTCAGGGATCTTCATCTGGATTCCTGGCTTCGAACGACTCGTCCGTCGCGAGGCTAGTCTCAGCGACATTGCAGTTGTACTCAACTTCAACCCCACCCCCTTCTCGGACAACTTCCGGGACATCTCCATATGTCTCGCTCTTGAACAATTAAACGAAAAAGCCGCAATTGCAACCGTAAGTTAGCCTGCCCATATATGGCCAGTACAGCGCGCACTAAACCCTCGTCACAGCACAAGGGTCTGTACATAATAACCCTAGAGCCCGAAATAAGCAAGTTAACGGCGGAGGCCTCATCTCGCCCTGCCATATCTGTCTGCCGCTTCATGAAACACATGGAATACAACCACGTACAGTATTTACCATACATATCATGCATCCAGATGACGAATACGGGTATCTTCTTCAACTGGTACCCGATTTTCGCTCCTGGGCCTGATTGGGTCTTGCTCAACAAGAATATGATACATTGTATACAAGTCTGAGTTATTGCCTTACCCTCATCACCTGCATTTGTACAATATAAATATAAATATTCCATGGACAGGTAGTACGCCAACCCTTGACACTCTGCCACGCCGCACGCAATACGGATGTGCTGGGTGGAACGTATTCAGCACCCGTGGGTGCCCGTTGTACACCTCTGCACCGTGTACACTGAACTGCACGTCACTCGTTGCTTCGAAGGACTTGGAGGAGTCGGCGCATGCAGCGGCTCGCCATGATGCCGGTTGCTCAGACTAATGGAAACGCGCATAGCCTGTGATACGTTAGTGGATATTGAAGGTGTTACCTTCCCCGTCGCATGTGCTCCTTGTGTTGTAATTTTGACATAAGTAAACAGTATCTACTGATTGTCGAGATCGAAAGTACTTATTACCCATTGCAAGCAGAATGAAACTAAAGAGATTCCACTTCAAATGCTGATAGTCTCCGTCAGGGAGGCCATCAGCAATTAAAGAAGGTTATAAACGACTGGATGCATGCATATGATGATGTGGACGCTGACCGATTCGAGCTATGGAGGGACGAGTGTCACTAACGGGGTGACGGCGAGGACAATCAATACAATCAACATTATCCTACACCTTCTATACGTTCTCTGGATCCTGTCATCAGAAAGGTGCACCCGATTTCAAAGCTTGATTCATCTTCTTGAAGACATGACCGCGGCACGATGTAGATGACTTCCCAAGCCTAAGCTACATAGATTAGAAATGTGAAGTGGGTAGGCTGCAGAAATCTCATGAACGAGAGGACCAGGGTCCAGGTGGACCGTAGACTGGTGATCAGCCCGTCTGAAGCAACTCATAGACGGCGTACTCGTCACTCTAGTGGACCGTCTGTCGAAGACAGTGGAAGGTCATCTCACAGTGGCGGTGTAATTAACACAGGAAACACAAAAGATGACGAAGGCAACGTTTGTGGATCCCGCGTCCCTTTCGAGGCTGTTGTCCGTCGTGATGTTGAATTTCTGCACCGTAATGACTGTCCATAGTGTTTTCAACTCACCCAAATAAGAACAAGTCCGGTATTACATTCTCTCTAATGTCATTGAAGATGCGGGCAAGTCGCATAGTCATTGACCAGGCGGGCTTCGTCACGCAAGGTAGCTTCGCAAAGCTAATATTCAGGCTCTCGCCTTGTGCGACTGGAAGAAAGTAACATTTACGTGGCGCTAGTAGAACTGTTCAAATGCTCCTTGGCTGAGGATGAAAGGTAGACGGGGGCGCCACAGCCTACAGGACGGAGGTCGCATCGCGATAAAGGGTGACACCAGGCCGTGCGTGAAGGACGGAGGAAATTATACGTTGGCTCATGAGTCATGACCAATTGGTCAAGAGGAACTTAGCACTACAAATGAGCGACAACGGCAGGAGAGAAAGAAGAAGGGAGAGATACACATATTACAGTCGTTCGCAATCATCCGGTACCGACGCCACACCGGGTGAAAACAAATTTACCGAGATGCAATGTAGGTTCTCCTTATGGTACTCACCATTTGTGCTCGTTATTACTTCGATTTCCTGCATCGTAATGTTAACGAACAATACCCCTAGTTTTTCCAAGCAGTGTCTGGCGATCATGCATATATTTCAAGCAGTCATCTAAATGCTTATAGGGAAGGTGTGTGCGTACGACAAGAATGCTAGCGATACAAAACGATACAGTGAACGATAGGCACCGTTGGTGTGTCAGATGTAAGTGTTATAGTATAGATGAGATGAAATATGTCATGCGAACACGCGGGAGAGCATTATGCAATGTGACATGAAGTGAAGTATGTTTAAAGATCTACCAGTGACCGAGATCAACCTCAGCCTGATCGAAACCAATCTCAAGCCAGCGCTCTACGCCATCACTGGAAGGAGACCCTTCAGTAAGACCTTGGAAGCCCACGCGGCCGTATACTTTCCTGGCGCCGTTATCAACGCCAACATATAAGGCAACTTGTTCGTACGTATTCAATAACCTGGACAGAAAGAAAATTAATATCGTCGTGCAACATCATAGTCGTGAACTCGTACTCTCCGCAGACATGGTGAACCAGCCTTCCGGCACATCGTCTACCTCTCCATTTCTCTGGCGTGTAAACCTTCGTGATGGTAGCGACATCCTTCGACTTCCTTGTCACAGCGACAATGCTTGCAATATCCAACTCTCCATTGGAGTCTTGAATCTCGAGTATCCAGACCTGCTTGTTCGTAATCAAGAGCTCAGCCTCTTTATAGGCGTTGTCTGGGCTGAGAATGAATGGAGGCTACGAATGTTCATCAATACGCGCTTGAGAGGAGGCAGCAGACATACCGAAGTCGCAGCAAATTCTTCGCACAATATGGCAATCTTCTGGGCATCCTGCTCCACAGCAAGACGCTCAGTAACGACGTCCGCTGGAGAAGGGGCAGCAGGGGCCAAGGTGTCCTTGGAACACGTGGAAAATATTGCATCATAGTACGGTTCCTCGATGCGCTTAATGTTTGTGCGTCTCTCCCATACGCCAGCGAAAGCTTCGGCGACTAGGTCAACAGAAAAGATGGAGAACACCCTCCGCTTGCTGAAGTCAGGGTCACTCAGAAGGGCATCACAGAACGCCTCCATCGAGTCTTTGAGGAGCTCAGGAGTCAATTTGGAGGTGGGGACTGTGGGGATGATGTAAACGGGATATTTTCCCATCGGGCCTTCTGTGCAGGAGAGGATGAATTTGACGGAAGCTCCGGGATTCGAGTAGACCAGCCAAAGTTGCCCATCGGAAGCGATTTTGGGTGTGGATCCTTGGATACCAAGGACTTTTTCCGCATGCGGCAGGATAATATTTGAGCGAGCAGGATTGGCGCGTAGAATGTTCAAGACATTTTCCGGCATGCTGCTAGCATCAAAGCGATGGACGGATGAAATTAAGCTAGGCATTCTGTGAGGACTTTGGACGGACGGGTAACTGGGTTTGTGGGGACTGTGGTAGGATTATGAGTAGAATTGCGAGTAGGATCGCGGGCTTTTATCCACCAGCTGCAGATACAGCAACTTGTGGGACTACGTTGAGATCGTCCATCCAGACGTTCCAATACTCAGAGAGAGCACAGGGTGGCTAAGAAAGCCAACGTCCTCGAACGTAAAAACGTACACCGCCGTGTGGACATTCATAAGGGGACACGAAATGTAATAAACCGTTTGGCAGAAAATGGAATCTCAGCCTTTGCCATCCTGTAGATGAATAGAGAACTATGGTAATTTCCTGGTGGATTGGCCTTCATACTAGCATTCGGTGATATAATACTCACCGTCGTCCCCGGTCCCGGTTTTCATACTACCAAAATACCATTTCTATCGAGACAAAATATCATCTGATACATAATGGGTGCCATCCAAAATTCCTGCAAGGCCAACCTTCCATTAATTTGCCATCCTGTGGCGGCCGCAGCAGGGAGGGACCTAGACCTAGCAAGTCACTGCATGCTAGTTACATTCTGGCACGCGTATCAGCGACGTTCTCCACGTACTTATTACAACATACTTGCATACACGTAAAGGAGAGCCAAAACATGAGTTCTGAACGCCAAGTCCACGTTCAAGAAGCATCGGAAAACTCTTCAAGATGAGCCCGGGGTGCTTGCTCAACATTGCCGGTACAAAAAATAAGAAAGTTTATGTAATAACCGGATCTAACGCAACCCCTCCTGTGGTCATGGTGACCCCCTGGGTATCACGGTGGGTCACAACGCTTTGTCGTCGCTCACGCTGCGTCAGGCCTATGCAGCTCGTCGATCATAACACAGTACGTTCATCCACCTTATCACGATCATCAGTGCGATTGTTCAAAGCGATGTTTAGTTTCTGCAACAGCTTGCTGCCCTTTTCGAATCAACGAAAGACAAGGGCACGATATGGCTCACTCATAAGCGGCGTGCGTCTAGATCTATTGCTTGTTGTCTTCACCGTAAAGACTGATTCTGGAGTATACGCAGTAATTCATGATGGTAAGGACACCACAATGAAAGAAGGAGATGGGGACGATCAGAGTAGAGAATACCCCTGTATCGTTCGTGTCACTGATGGCAAGAAGGCAAAATTCTCTACCAAGGTACACGACAGTCTCTTGCAAGGATCAACCATACTCACGAATGCTCCACCTCTAGGTCTTATCAAAAGACCTTGACAAATTTCACTCCGCATACGGCGCTCTACTCAAAGCATCCATGACCACGCTCCGGAAACGTGATAAGAAGCGCGAAAAGCAACGTGCCGAACAACTCGCAAAGCGGAAGCAGCGTATGGCAGACCCGGTTGTTATCAATGGACCTAAGCGCGGGAACGGTCGGCGTAAAAGGCAGCGACAAGTCAAGGCAGCCCTTAAGCACGAGGAAGTGAAGGAGCGTGCGGCCAAGAGGGAAGAGGCGCGTACGATGCAATAGACTATGGCATGCATAGGTCGGAGAAAGTATGTTGTACCAGTGCTGTATGTACTACATGCTAGTCATTCGTGTCCTATGTATTATAAAATGTCTCTGCGAACAGTAATATTAATATACATGACTGAGTTGTAGCTGGATGAGCAAGCCGACTCCAAATTAACCAAGCAAATAACTTGCGGGGGGTCTGCAAGCTAAGTATGCATCCGTCCTTCAGTTTCAAACCATGCGTTAAGTCATCGAATGTTAAAGCTACGCTCAAAGCGTTAGGCGTAGCGGGGTGCCGCCAGGTGCGACAATCATGTTACCATGCTTGTATTTGATGGGAAAACAATCCATCAAACGCGAGCATTGAAACAGGGAGCAACCTTTTGGATGGCTTGGATCAAGTACAAAGTCATCGGCAATTCCCGGCATCATGTTCTCTGCCATTTGCCTTTGTTTGGTTTAACTGTACAGTTGGTTCAGCCACACTTGGTCACTGTTCAGAACAACCTGTAAGGTTTAGCAGCATCCTCAAAATGTCGACCGACCTCCAGTGGCTCCTTATCCGCGTTCGTCACACCATTATTAGTGTTCTGTCGTGCAGATACTGAGACAAAAAAATTCATCGCATCTGCAGAAATACAATTCCTTCCTCGTGAAGAAGGTCCCTGAAGGTCCCACCTTCTCCAGGGAGCCCGTATGTCATGTCTTTGAACATACGCTCGAGCGCTAGCTTATCTTCGTACTAGGGTAACCTCCTGAACCTGCACTCGCACAAATATTCAGGTCTCGCTAACTCCAAGGTGCGTAACCTTCGCTGTGATTAAATGACCTCCAATGACCATGATTGCAATAGACCATCGACATCCAGAACTCTGAGTCTGGACTGCAGATCACTACTAAGAAGTCGAAGGCATCACCACACGCTGTCCGCCCCGCACGGACAACTGCCGCAGTTCGCAACCGTTCAGGAGGTCGTCGTTCATTGGGAGTTGTTGCTTCCCTGGCTAAGAAGGGATACCGCCCAGACCTGAGAGCTGTGAGTGTTTCAATGTTTTTCCTCCAGATTACTCGGAGCCTGGTTTCCCGATGGCATCAAAAACGCACTCTCGTTAGAACCCGCTGGAAACCACCATAAGGTGTATGAAAGTTGGGCGTGGACATGTTTGCAATATCAATTCGGTCCGGTTTGGACTGTTCGTCATAACATATATTGACCACTGCGATTTTCCCATCGCAGTGGCCTAATACCGACAAGCACATTCTTACAACATTTCTGTCGTACAACTCGTCAAAGAATTTGTGCTGACACTTGTTTTCTTCGTCTTCTAGGCTGCCCTGGGTCGTACCTCTGCACTCCTCGCTGCACAAAAAGAGAAGAAAGCTTCACCACCGAAGAAAGTCCGGGGGAAGAAGGCAGCACCATCTACTGCATGATTGATCTCTCTGTATCTCTAGTGCCCTATTTGCTATGTTCGTTCATGCCGAAATAAGCACCCATGCTGCACACGTTTCTATTTGGTTGCAAGAGTGATGTTACAATTCAACGAGAACGACAGCTACAGAATACACTGATGGTACAGCGGCACGTTACGGTGATACATACACGAGATCATATTGCCTCCTTTGATGAATCTTCAAAGCACATCAAACTCCAAAGCTCTTGCCCGCTGGTTGAGAAATCCTGCCTCCAGCACCAAAATTGCTTTTACCACCAACATTGTCTCTAGTAGGCCTGCCAGCCTCCGCTTTGCGATAAGCGCTCTCCTGAAGCCTGTTATCATCATGGCTGCCATGTCCATGATGTTTCTTCTTCTTTGGAACCTCTTCTTCGTTGTGCGGTGGAGCGTGGGCTTCCTCTTCGCCATGACCTGCGGGGCGCGGGTAATCGGTGTTCTCGGTCTGCGTTGGGCTACCATTGGACGGCGGTCCCCTGTATTATGCATGGGCTTCAAGATCGTCAAAGATTGACTTGCACTTACGAGTTAGCACGAGGCCTCGGGCGTGAACTAACTGAGAGTCGACGACCTCCCACTCTGACTACAAAAGAATCGTCAGTAAGAACTGAACGGCCTGATTATTGCCAATAAATATTGAACATACTTGCAGGGGGGTGTTGAGCGGCTACGTCTGACATGATTGAGCAATCGAGGAGATGGGCGATGGTCAAGTGTGCGAGTTCACGTGAATTTATAGGTCGTCGGTGACCTCACCGAAACCTTCTATGGTTCTGATTGTTCAATCCCTTGACTACGCTGGATATAGGACAAAGTTGCTGGTTTTGTTGCACACAGGCATTTCCTCCTGTACTGAGAGCCGCGTAAGGTCAGAACAGTTATACCCGTTTCCATCAGAGTTACAACAGTCAGAAACGAAGTAAATGCGATCCTTAACTTGTACGGATAAGTAATTGCAGATATGAAACCAGCCACATGGATATAATGTAAATGAAGGCAAGCAAACGTATTCATCATGCAATTCGTGGAACTCGACGTGGCGTGGGAGGAGGAAATGAATTCAAGGCGTCAGCTGTATGCCGCCTGGACAACGAATCGGGTAAGATCCATGGCCAATCATGATTTACTGTGTCGACAGTGGGGGTTTTGTCGCTGCACTGCCTCGCCGCGGAGCTGCTAGCCTTGTTGCCACTCAGGGTGATGAGAGGACTTGAATCAGTACTTGTATAACTTCGCTGGCATCCCTGCATTGAGTAAGCTAGTTGCCAGTCTAGTGGGAATTATGGGACATCAAGAAGGGAGAGATTCTCCAACTGGGGTGGAAAGACATTATACGCGGTCAGTGTGCTCCCGCAGATGACATCGATGATGAGTGAATAGTAAGAGAAACGAGATGGGACGGTAGAATTCGGGATATCGGAGCCTAGTCTAAGGCGAAACCGTTCGACTCCTAATTCGGACCGACAGTGCAGATGTACACGATGGCCTTCGCGCCGACGGAACAAGTTGACTGCGATGAGCTGATCAGGAGCGAGCAAGCAGTAACTTACTATCAGAATAACCATGTATATGACCCCACGCCGCTCAACTGCCCCGCGAAGTGGCAGTCGCGTTCGGACTGCGGCTAGCGCAAATCGAAACTCTTGGCTTACTAGTCAGTTTTTCGCATGACGCTGCGGTGCACAGATATGAAAAGCTAGAGACTTAACTCGAAGAGGTGGAGGAGCTAGTACAAGTATCCAACAAGCCCAATACTTTCAGAAGCCTCGGGGAGAGGTGCTACCCATTGGGAGGACTCTCGAGGTTGAAGAGGGCGGTACACGCACTTTGCTGCCCATTGTGTTAAAGCTCGCTTTTTAGAGTAGTGGGATCGAGGAGATGGAACACGAAGCACGCATACATGACATCCTAAAATCAGCTGGCGTACGGGTCACCTGTGTATATGGCCTCTTCCAGGAGAATTCTGATGGAGAGGTTGTAAGTGCATTGATGGTGTCACCTGGTACCAGTGTCGAAGAGGTGGCAAAAGAGCAGCGGTCAGTGAGGTTTATCCTTGGGCCGTTCAAGTGTGTCTATCAGTTGGTACACCGAATCACTTATTACGACCTTACACAAAGGCTACCCATGCAGCCGGTATCCTCCTGGTGACATGGCTCGTTTCTAATCCCATCGCTTTGTAGGGTAATAGCATCATGTCTTAATCTGTACATTGCATCAATCTCAGCTATTTTTCGAGCGTGTCGAAGAGTGCTTTTGCATGTGTCCATAGCATAGGGACGACATAAATGTGAAAATGACATAGAGAGATAGACGCGCGGGAATTTACTCTTCTTCCTCCTCGTCGCCACCCTCCTCCCGCTTTGCGGCAGCTGCAGCACGCTTGCGCTTAACACGGCCGGGGCGTCCGCCCCCGTATGGCGATGTAAGAGCGAAGTCAATGTGCTTCTGGGAGTCGAGACGGACGACAAACGATGGGATGTTAACGATTTGCTTGCCAACACTGCGCAGTGCTCAGAATAACAGTGGTAGAAATATGCCAAGAAGAACATACCGAATGTGGCGTTGTCTGATCAAAACACGGGCATGGTGAATGCTCTTTGCAAGGTTGGTCTTGAAGACCTGTGTCTGGAGACGACGTTCCAAGAAGTCCTCCACCTTCAACGCCAACACGTAATCCAGACGCATGCGGCCCTCATCCAACACACCAATCCGCACAAGCCGACGAATGAGGGCGTTACCCTCGAAGAGACGCTTGGGATCCTTGTCATCTAGCTTGAGCAGCTCACGAGCCGCACGTCGAATTTTGGAAAGAATGAGACCGATGCGCCAGATCTCACGCTTGTTTCGTAGACCGTACTCGCCGGCAAGCTGTACGATTCAAACATGAGAACTCACACCTGAAGATTCAGGGGATCATACCTTCAGCTCAGCATCGAGACGAGCCGAACCGAATGGGCGACGAGGGACCTTGTATCTGTAGGATTAAAGCGATAGGAACAACAACGCCATAAATCAGCAAGCTGAAAGCCCTCCACACAAGTGGATCTTGAAGAATGGGACGCTCACGTCTTGCTGTGATTCCGCGGGGCCCTATAAAACTGTTCAGCATCCTATTCAACACGTTCAAAGACGTCCATACCTGGGCATTTTTCTTGAGGGATGGCCTTGACGGTGTACACGAAATGGTTGGTTGGCCTAATTGGGACAAAGGTTTGGCTTACGCCACAACTGTAAAGTACCAGCAAGCCACCCGGCAATTTCCGGTGTAACAAGCTACCGCACACTCAATACTGACACCGTCGCCGACAATACTGTTCGTTTCTCTGAATTTCTCCTCAGCACCGCTGCTGACGTTCCACTCAAGTCTTCAAGATGCCTCACTCATTCGGTTACCGTGCGCGTACGCGCGACATGTTCAAGCGGGGCTTCAAGGGTCCGTTCTCATCAACTTGTGGAATCTGTTGACTGATATTGTACGCAGACCATGGCCCCATCAAAATGTCGACATACCTCATCAACTACCGCATTGGTGATTTCGTTGACATCAAAGCCAACGCTGCCCAACAGAAGGGTATGCCTCACAAATACTACCACGGGTGCGTTATTTCAATGTCACAATTGTTATCGATCGTTTGAACGATCTTCCAGACGGACTGGCATTGTCTACAATGTCACTCCCCACGCTGTTGGTGTCATCGTCTACAAGGTTGTTGGCAACCGCTACATTGAGAAGCGGGTGAACCTCCGTGTTGAGCACGTGAAGCACTCGAAATGCCGGCAGGAGTTCTTGGACAGGGTGAAGCGGAACCATGACGCACATGCCGCAGCAAAAGAGAAGGGCGGTGAGTGGGCTTACTACGTTATATGTCTGAGGCACCTCATAACTGGCTTTTTAGAGCGCATCTCACTGAAGCGCATCCATACTCTCCCTCGGGAGGCACGCACCGTCTCGATCGCCCAAAACACACCGCAAACGATGAGGCCCGTCCCTTACGAGACTACCATTTAATCGGGATGTATTCTTTTACCACTCGTATGAGGCTCCCACTATGCATCGTATACTACTGTCATGCTCCCATGCAATCATGATTTGAACACAACTTCATATTGCAGCGTTTCCTCGTACAGTCACCTCGATAGTCGAGTATGCTAATGATTATGCA
The DNA here is from genome assembly GCA_029603245.1 of Rhizopogon salebrosus TDB-379. Taxonomy (NCBI): domain Eukaryota; kingdom Fungi; phylum Basidiomycota; class Agaricomycetes; order Boletales; family Rhizopogonaceae; genus Rhizopogon; species Rhizopogon salebrosus. The sequence continues at coordinate 13,097 of MU837911.1, forward strand.
AAAAGCTGACAGCTATCAGAAATAGGTGGACTAGAGTGTCCTGCGGAATCATGAATGATCGATGACCAGCGAACAGTTCCGCAGCTGAACTCAGCGACTCCCACTATAGCCGGTCATTCACGGTGTCGATGAGTGAGAGGTACATAAATACGCTACAAATGTCTCTCAGAGAGCGCCCTGCCACTGCCAGTGTCACATCGCGGTCATCACACCTCGCCCGACAGCAGTTCATATCCAATCATCACTAATCACATACTTATTACATATACGTTTCTCGAGCACAGCAAGTCACACCATGCCATTGGTCGGTTTTGTACGAGCCCTGGCTGACGAGAAATATTGAGTACTAGTCACGGTAGGTCTGACCTAAACTTACTCAGCAACAAACAGCACTAGTTGTAGTTACAATCGCAGCAGGTATAGCAGCCGAAGTTGTTGTAAGTAAATGGCCTGTCCGGGTGAGCCGCACAGTTGGCTGCTGCAGATGATGCCTGACACTCTGATAAACAGTTGTAGACTGAACACATGGGAGCCAATGGCTTCGCCCCTCCGACAGCGGCAAGGATGAAGAAACAGGCGAGTTGAACAGGCTTCATGGTATCTGGGATGACTATACTTCAGCGATGACTACAAATACTAGGAAGCCATATACCAACGGAAGGCCTGGGTGTGATGTTGTAAGGTGTGTGAAGGCGGTATAGCAAGTTCAACGAGAGCTAAACGTCGATTGAGTGAAGTGCACACAATGCTGCACAAGTCACTTACTACCGAGAACGAGGTGTTCACGTTTGACGAATACTTTAGCAGTGAATTTATAGTCTCGTCGACTGTTCCGTTAGCGCTTACATGATAGGCATTTCACTATGGAGTGCCTAATGATTTGACTTGAGGAGTATCACCGTCGCGCTCAAATCAATCCGTTGCACAGCGGTTTCGCGCTGGCATGGCAGAATGAAAGTTATTCCGCAGAAGACGACTGCAGCTCCAAGAACACTTACGACATACGATAGACTCCGAGGTCATCATGTCGTCCAATCCGTCATGACGGAGTTCCAAAGAACAGGCAGTCTCCCTCAGTCATCTCACAGGCACCCTCGACAAGCACGACCAGTGTATACTATGCCGCCTCGTAGCTATCTTCATCCGCCGTGCATAGAACCTGTGTAATCAGCCTAGTATCAACACGCAAAACCTCCGCATAGTGCTGATCCAGGTGATATTTCACCCGTGCCGAGGGATCTGTGTCATAGGTTGTCTATAGGTAGCTCTTCTGGTGGACCGTAGGACGCGATGATGTCCGAGTCGGAGATGTGCAAAACAGTACTAGTGAAGGGCTAGAGAGGTCCATGACGCTTGGTCCGTTGCGCTGTTTAAGATTTGCCTGTTATGTAGCCAAGGTCGAGATAACACCACGATGGCGGCGCTGGAATGAATCATAATGCGGCACGTTTATGATCCTTACGCTCTTTGGAAGAACCTCCGAGCGCCACGACTCGCTGTATTGATGGCGTTTTATCCTTCCGAGTTAGGCTGGGATTCTGGGCGAAGGCATCATGATCCTTTGCAGTTGACTTGGATTGATGATTAGGTATTGTATTTGTCCCGTTGTCTCGATCCTGGGGTCTCACTTGCGCTGGCAAAAATATTCCACAAAAGGCGACCGCAGTTTCCAAGCGAGTAAATAACATCAATTAACTTGGATCTAGTGTTGCCGCGAGGCGAATCGAATCGAATCGAGGTGGGAAATTCAGATAACCTCGAAACAGTTCGACATTACGAGTTGAAACGAAGTGGACCTCGTTTGCCTCGCGAATTGGTAACGAGTTCGGAGTTATGCGAACCAGTAGTCCAGCCAATCAGAAGCCAGGACGGTTTTACACAGCTCACAACTTGTCTGTACGATGAGCGGATAGAAATGTATTAATGCTAATTACAAACAATCTCCCTAGCGTTTGCGAGCAACTCGTCAAGCTCGGGAAGTTTTCCAGCAGCCACCAGCTCATCAACCGCTCTGGGAGTTACAGGTCCGGAAATTGCGTAGTCCCGCTCATCAGCTACTAAGTCCTCTGTAAAGTTGAGGCGATCTTGCTTGTAGGTAAACTTCAGAATTTGTAGCGCTTCGAGCATGGTTGGAGATATCTTGTTGCGTCGTTGAGTGCAGGTCTCCTTGCTGGATGAAAATATACGCTCGGAAGGAACAGATGAGGCTTGAGCCGGCAGGACGTCCATCGCGACACGGAACAGTAGCGGGAACGTGTGTTCTTTTTGCTGGTATATGCGACAAACATGTTAATCACATGAAGTTATAGAAATATTATATCCCACATACCTCCCAGAAACGGGCTATATCCATCGTGCGTTCAACTGCTTCATGCATCAAACCTGCATCCTCATAACGACTCAACTCGTACTCAGCATCTTTCCTGTCATCTTCAAGGTCCTTCCGAATGCGTTCTTCCATGGTCTCCAGTGCCAGCCCATCGGACTCGTGGGTCATCGTTGGCTCAGAGATGATGATTGTGGGAGTTGGATGGGCACTGGTCGCAGAGGCTGAGCGCCGTGTGGTTACATTGAGGCTGTTCATGCGGCCATATCCAACAGATAAGGACCTTGAAGAAATCGCTGTGCATTAATGTGGTACTGTAAGGCCCACTTGGCGGCTGAAGACTTGGATTGGACACGAGTGGAAACTGTGGTAGATAGTAGTGTGAGCCACTTTCATCATGACTAGCAGTGGAAGTTGGTGAACCGCCGCTGGTGGGCAAGATATTCCGGAGGGATTCAAAAGACCCACTTGGAGTCTGGAGTGGGGACAGCATGCTGTGGTGATTATTTGAGTGTAGTTCGGGACTGAGATGAGAAAATGACTGCTGTGAGCTAGCATTCTGCTGCAGCGACGACATGGGGTTGACGAAAGTTGTGCTACTAGTAAGCCATCGTGATAGTAGTATGTAGGGTTTTTTTACCAACCGTGCAAGGGTCCACTGGTCCAGCCAGGGTCTCAATTCAAAGACGTGCATACTCGGAAACTCAGAATAATGTATATAAACCTTCTTCCATGTCAGACAAGTTTTCTGCTGTGACAAGTTATGCGAGCCCAAGGCCCTTGTACTGAGATATTAGCCATTCACAGGGGATTACGATGTATGGATATAAAGTACATGAACTCGATTCGACCTCGCGAGCCCAACGAGGTACAACTCGATTCAGTTCGGAGTTTCGAGTTGAAGCGAGTTTGTGCATTTTCGAAGCGAGGCGAGTTGAACCTCGAGTTTAAAACTCGCCTCGGCGGCAACACTACTTGGATCATCATAACGGCTTTCAGGGGTGTGGTCCTCCGCCCCTGCATGACGGAGTTCCAAAGAACAAGCAGTCATCGCTCACAGACATCCTCAACGAGCGCGGCCAGTGCGGACTATACCGCCTCGTAGATATCGTCAGCCGCCGTGCATAGAACCTGGGTAGTCAGCAATC
>MU837914.1:0-16396 GCA_029603245.1 Rhizopogon salebrosus TDB-379
CGCGTAGGGCTGAGGTAGCGCATGTCGTAGACGCGCCTGCGTGCGAGGATGCGCGCAGCAGCATACTGTTCCTCTGCGTTGTAAAATGATGACTGCGGTGGTGAAATGAGCGGGGGAAGCAGAGGAGTCGTCCCATCCTCTTCCTTGTCGGTATCGGATGCCGACTGGGCTTCTCGACAGGTCCCAGGAACGGACAGGTCTGCTGGCACGAACTCGGGGTCAGGTGAGAGCTCAGGCTCGGGTGGTGAGGGGGGTGTGGGAATGGGTATGAAGCCGGTGCAGCAGACGAGCTTGTGGAATAGGTGACCGACCTCAGACCCATCCCAGTATGATACAGGCGTGAGAGCGGGGTGGTATGGCGGACGGCCTTGGACATCAATGGACAGGTTTCCCAGGAGCATCCGCGTGAGCTCCGGGGGGAACCCGGTTTCTAATAGGTCGTGGAGCCACGTGGCATTGAGGCTGCTGACAACGGTATTGTAGTTGGTGGTTAGTAGGAGTAGTAGTGGTGGGAATGAGGGAGAGTTGATCATAGGTGCAAAAGGGGAATTGGCGTCTTCTGAACTGGAGTTAGTCAGGATAGTAAGTGAGATGGACGGGGAGGATGGGAAAGGCGTGGATGTGTTGACGACTGAGAGGAGAGCTTTCAAGGCGGGTAATAATGAGGGGATGCCGAGGACCTCATGCAGCACAGATGTTGAGCGCGTCGTTGGGCGCGCTTTGAGGGGGGCGGTGTCCTTACTGGTAGGCGGGAGATGTCTAAGATATGTCGCTGCGCTAATGCGGTGCACATATTCTCGTGTCCAGTCAAACTTATGTGCGTCAAAGCTGGGGTGACCACCGGATATAGTACTGAGGTGGTTCAGAGCTGGTCTGGGGTCGTCAAAAGTGGTAAGGAAGATCTCGCGCCAGAGGTGTTGGTCTGGGCACATGTAGATTAGGTCGTGGAAGAACTTGCTGGTCTGGGAGAGCGCTGCCACCGAACCTGGATTGTCGGAAGCAGCGGACAGGATAAGCACGGCTTCGATGAGCTCTGCTGGGAGGTCAGTGATGGTCGGTGCCATGTCTGACTATTGTCCGTAACGCCAGTGTCAGTAGAGAAGAGGAGCTCAGCAGGTAGATATAAGTAATTCATGCACTTCTCACGGACACACTGCTATAAGTCGTGTGCCCGAATGACTACTCGTACTACTGTTGGTCAATTCCAAATGAACGGCGGTTTAGATTGAGCTAAAATGCGATGTGATAATGGATCGAAGGCGCAGATGAAGTTCCTCACTCCACAGTACCTGATGCTGTTATGGTAATTTTGTTCTTGGTTCGCCCACTCGTCGTGCCCTGAGCTTCGATAGTCCTGACCACATCCATCCCATCTTCTACTTCGCCGAAGACAACGTGCTTGCCATCCAACCATGATGTGACGACGGTGGTGACGAAGAACTGTGATGCTTTAAGATCTGGCGTTACATTCATTCAGTAATGGTACGCACTTGCGAACCATTGGTGTTCGGGCCAGCATTCGCCATGGAGAGCAATCCAGGTTTGGCATGCGTCAGTTTGAAATTCTCATCTGTATATTCAATCAGCAGTCGCATAACAAGAACATGGGACGTCGAAAGAACTGACCTGCGAACTTTTCGCCGTATATTGACTTGCCGCCAGTGCCGTTGTGCTGCGTGAAGTCACCCCCTTGAAGCATGAACTAAAAAGAGCGCATCCATCAGGCATAGAAGTTGTGAGAGAAGAAGGAACATCATTACACTAGGAATGACGCGGTGGAATGAGCTTCCAGCATAGCCAAATCCATGTTGACCTGTGGCGAGCTCTCTGAAATTCTTCGCGGTCTTGGGGACGGTGTCGTCGTAGAGTTTGAATGTGATGCGACCGGATGGCTTGTTGTCTATGGCAATATCAAACTACGTTTCAAGCGTGAATTAGTCTGGGATATCGAATAAAACGCGCTAAGACTTACGAAGACACGCGAAGAACTGCCAAAAAATTGTGAGCAAAGTAAAATTTGACAGGTAGCACAAAAGTACTGACAGAGGCTTTGCTGTCGACGCGGAAGTCGTGAAGCGGCGAAGGAATGAAGCCATCGGTTTGTCAGATAGATATGATGCACCAGAGAAAAGAACCAAGACACCAGCAGCAGTGGCAGCACCTGTCAAAATAACTGTTTTCTGCAAACCCATTTTACAGCACCGCCACAAACACTCACCAAAGCACTTTCTTACGGTATCTTAGATGGAAAACGAATATTTCTCTTCGTCTCCCAACGAATCCTTGAAACGAAGAGAAATTCATTATGTAATATTGCAAAGTAAGTGCCATGCATTCCACCCTTCAAGTTCGGCTCTAGGAATGATCATGCGCCTACTGGCATTCGGGCCAGCATAACACCCGCTGGACATATAAACCCCCCCTGCTAGTTATGATCATGTCACTACCCTCCCTAGTCTCACAAGCATGCGTCAAGTCCATCTCGCCGTACTCCTTGGCTTTGTCGCTCTCATCAAAGCTTTGCCATCACACCCCACTCGCCAGAACGATCACCGCTCAACTAAGGACGCAAAGGTACTGATCCTGGGAGGTGGTGTCGCCGGTGTCATCGCGGCCCGCACCCTGCATGAAAAGGGCATGGACGACTTTCTGATCGTCGAAGCACGTAGTGAACTCGGGGGAAGGATGCAGAATTATAGTATCGGAGTCCCTGGCCAGCAGTACACTGTCGAACTTGGCCCTAACTGGATTCAGGGAACGCAGACCGGCAACGGACCGGCTAATCCCATTCTAACGCTCGCACGAAAACATCATGTCAAGAACCAGTATAACGATCTCGATGGCAGCATCAGTACGTTTCATAGTCGATTCGTATAATTTGGAGGTTGAAGTTACCACTCGTGAACAGCGACTTACGACTATAACGGACCTAAAGACTATCTCGACCTGTTGAATAAATCGGTTGATCAGTACGATCAAAATATAGTGGCTGCTGGTATGGCCATCGACCGCGTCTTCATATCTATGTGCTCACATTATCCATAAGGGGAGCGTGTCAAGATGCAGCAGGTCGATCTCAACCTCCAAAGCGCATACGGCATCACTAGTGGGCAACCGAAGAACTTGTATGAAGCCGCTTGCCAGTATTATCAAATTGACTGGGTACGTGAATTTTGCTTCGCAAACTTTACAGTTTCTAATATTGAAGTCATCAGGAATGTAAGTGTATTTCCTGGCCTTCCTAGCTGTTGAACCAAGCTAATCATTTGATCCCACAACTATTAGACGCACAGGTATGAGGACGGTGTCACACTGCTAGACTGGGATTCTCCGTTGACTCGCACTAGTCCCCAGACCAGAACTCGTGGATCGCATCGGCATGGGTATTATACATATTTCCTGTCCGCACATAAAACAAACTAAATGTCTGATCCCTGCAGAACAGCAACTTCACTTTTGACACGGATATGGGTGGCTTCTCTGACTCAAACAACCTCTGCATCGACCCACGTGGCTTCAAAACCATCATTCAAGCTGAAGCCGCAGAGTTTCTTCAACCTTCCCAGGTCTCCCTGAATTCAACTGTCACGTCAATTGAGTACAGCAGCGATGGGGTCAAAGTAACGCTTGCAGATGGCAGTAGTCTCACATCGGACTACGTGCTTTGTACATTTAGTCTCGGCGTACTGCAATATGGTGATGTTGCATTCAGCCCTGCACTTCCCTCGTGGAAGGTGGAGGCCATTCAAAGCATGGTCATGGTAAGTGCGCTTGAGGATGATATTTCCAGCAAATTGACGGTCCGCAGGCTACATATACCAAGATCTTCTTGCAGTTCACCGAAAAGTTTTGGTTCGACACTGAGGTACGGATGCTTGCATCGACGTTCGGTGTTTCTAATTAATGCGTCCGGACTAGATGGCTGTCTATGCAGACAAGGAACGGGGGAGATACCCGATCTGGCAGAGTCTTGACCACGTCGACTTCCTTCCTGGTTCTGGCCTCGTCTTTGTCACCGTAACCGTAAGGACCCGCTTCATCCTCACGCGCTCCCCTCGCTGATCCGAACGATATTCAGGGTGATTTCTCGTTGCGCATCGAGGGCATGCAGGATTCGGATGTTCAGGCTGAAGTCATGGAAGTCCTCCGAGCCATGTACCCAAACACATCCGTTCCTGATCCTGTCGCGTTCCATTTCAAACGCTGGCATGCGGACCCTCTCTTCCGTGGCTCGTACTCCAATTGGCCTGCTTCTTTTGTTCCTGGACACTCCAAGAACCTGAGGGCCACCGTGAACCAGAGACTCTGGTTTGCAGGTGAAGCTACGAGCTTGAAGTACTATGGTGCGTGTCACCCGCCATTCTCGTAGCATGCTTGTTCATAATGACGGAATACAGGTTTCCTTCATGGTGCTTACTATGAGGGATTACATGCCGGGGAAGAAATTGCCAAGTGTATTGCGGGCGGGGGTTGCGCTGGACTGCAGCATGTGGATAATGTGGTTGACGCTTCCCCCTATCCATTCGCGTCTATTACACCTTGAGGAGTTTGTAATCATGTATGATCATGGGCATGACACTTGATATCATTCTTATCGAATACACCAAATTTTAAATCCCCTGCACGACTACATAGGACTGGTCTCAGTGAGGAATGGCACACTGAAAATAGGTCCTTGCCCTCAGTGACACGTGTCACTGTCAAATCGAAGTGAAGCTCACAGAACGTTTCAACACCGACGTATGCCAATTTAGTGTCTATTAATTGCCATACACTGGCACTGATATTGCGATATGATGAGCTGTAGAATGACCTGTCTCATGAAGAGAAGTGCACGTTTATACGGGCGGTTTCTCAGTGCAAGGTTCCTCAGGGGCGGTGTTCGTACAGGGGGACGCTTGTCTCCATGCATGCGCAGTGACCATGGCGGTGAGAATGCTCGTCCATGTGCTTACTGGTATGGACCGGGGAAGTTGACCCATTCGTTGCCCGCTCGACTACCGGTACGACTCGAACGTGCCATTATGGATAGCTTCCGATTCGGCGATGCAACTCCTCAGCCACCCGCACAAGCACCCCTGCATTATTAGGTCTATCTTAACATAGAGTTGCCGCTTCCTCGAGGCCTCATTCTTGTCCTCATTTCGCTTTCCTCTTCGCTTCGTACTGAGCTCCTTCATGCTACAGTGTACGAACAAACACAGCGTCTCTACACAGCGTCTAAAATTCATTGGTTCGGTTTCATAGAAAGATTTAGGAAGGAATGTGCATAAAATAACGTTGCTTTTACCAATTTGAGCTTTTTTCAAATTTTGTACGACAAATCAAACTTTATAGTACTAATGTGGCGGCCGGGAAACCTAGGCAAGCCAGGCGAAAGCCCAGCATCACAGGGAAAGCACTCAATTCACTGTGGTGGAGCAGTCTGTTTCATCCGAAGCTGGTAATTGATGTTCTTGCTGTAAATACTTAATGATTTGATGAACACTTAGGCTTTCGTAACGCGTCAGATCTCGGTACATTCAAAGTTTCAAACACGACTGCAAAGGTATTCGGTGATTTTTCCGCAAATTCAGAAAAGGACTTGAGCCTGAACAAAGTGCCTTTGTCGTGAAGAAGTACGAGCCCCACCGACAGAGTGAGGTGACCGCAGCGAGCACTGAAGTTTGATTGAAATCAAGTAGATCTATACCACTGCGCAATGAAAACCAACTGATTTCAACTGAAAGTAGTATTGCACATCGGCGTTAGCCGAGGCGTCGAAAACCTCATTCGTACACTAGTACTGTAGCTTTGCTGTGTTAACCTATTAATTTACTCTATCTTGCTATCTACTTCTCTCGTCGAAAACGCGGTCCCCAGCACTAACCATGCCATTTGTAGTAAGATGTTGCCCAGGATTCCATGGAGCGCGTCATGATCCACAGGCTGGCAGTCCTTATGAACGCGCCCTCAATAGGTACGATATTTACCCTACTAAGTTTCGCTCATTCTATGTGGGAACTCATCCACATATGAAGCTGTTGTTGTAAAGCTGCCGCGGCGGCAGTAAAAGCGACAGTACTGAATGAGACCTGCTGCTCACTGGTCTTCCAACAGTGCCACTTTTCTCAGTCGGTTGGTAGGTTTGACGCTATTTAGAATTCTCCGCTCTCCGGCGGAATTCTCAAGATCAAGTCCATTAGACCAATCTGGACTGTGTAGAAGCTTTGTATTCTTGCGTATTTGGTATACCCGGATTCGACCCCTTCTCCGCAACTTCTCCACTCGTGGTGGCTCCATCGCTGCATCCGAGTAGAATGTGATCGCGACTTGTGTATTCTTTGATGCACGGCGATAAGCTGCCATTGCGATTATAAAGAGCGGTTTATCCTCTCTCAGCGAGCGTTTGCCATGTTTCCCTCAGTTGATGTCCGCCTTGCTATCCTCACCGTGCTTCCTGTGTCCTTTGTTGTCCTCACTGCCATCAGGCGGTTCATTGACAAAAGGCAAAATAGGCATCCTCTTCCTCCTGGCCCCACTCCGTTCCCACTATTAGGGAACGTCTTATCTGTCGATGCTAATGAACCCTGGTTAACTTACACAGAATGGAGTGCCGTGTATGGTACGTAGACAGACAATTTGCGGACATGTAGTGTTGATTATTCTATCAGGGGATTTGATTTTCGCACGAATGCTAGACCAGGAAGTGATCATCATCAATTCACAGCATGTTGCAGAAGATTTGCTGGACAAGCGTTCTCGAATTTACTCTGATCGACCATATCTAGCCACACAACAGCCGTGCGTTTTTCCAAAATTCCACTAATTGGTCGGTCTGAAGCGCAGGCAGATATGGGTGGTCGTTCCACTTTGCATTTATGGGTTATAATGATGAATGGCGTCTTAACCGACGACTCTTCCACCAGACTTTCCGTTTAGAATCTTCACTCAGATTTCGCCCAATGCAGATCAGTCGGGCTCGGGAAATGATCCTCAACCTGATCGATGACCCTCCACATTATCATTCCCACTTCGCAACGTCAGTTAGTGTACGTCTTAATATTGAACGCTTGCTAACCTGTCCACAGTTTCTCGTCTTCTATCGTGATGTCAGCTGTATATGACTATCAACCCGATGCTCGTGGTGACCCTCGGGTTCGGGTCATGGAAAATGCACTGGACCTTGGTTTTCATGTAATGACCCCTGAGAGATCAATGATCCTTAAAACCTTTCCCTTCTGTGAGCTCACTTACTTGACCAGGATGAGTTAACGTTATGTGCCATCTGTTGACTCTTTTGGTACGCAGTACTGAAGCTACCCGACTGGTGTTGGGGATCCTCGATCAAACGCGACGCTCAAACTTCGACCGACCGTGTCACTGAAATGATGGAGGTGCCGTTTCGATCTGCGCAGTTGCATATGGTACGCACCAGTTTTTCCCAATAAATATTTATTGCATACTTTCCAAGGCCGACGGATCGCTCCTATGCGGATCATCTATGGTGGCAGAAAATTTACAACGGATGGAGAAACAAGATGAAGCATTCCGACCAACGTTTGAAACTGCCTTGAAGAACTCAGCGGCTACTGCTATTGTGGGTCAGTAGTATTATCGCAACGGACGCATGCTCTTGGCTCATAATATCCACACTATGCAGCTGCATATGAGACGGTCAGTGAATGACCGAATCATTATGTCTATCGCTTACTAACTTCTTTACAGACTTCTACATTCATGATGATTTTTGTTCTTGCCATGGTGTTGTATCCAGATGTTCAGAAATGTGCACAAGCGGAGATCGACTCAGTGATTGGAAAAGATCGGTTACCTTTGTTTGAGGACAGAGAATCACTACCCTATGTTGATGCAATTGTGCGGGAGGTGTTAAGATGGGAACCCAGTGTGCCCCTTGGTGATCTTCGTCACTAAAGTGATCTTGCGTTGTTACTAAATGTGACTTTGCAGGAGTGCCCCATGCTACATCGAGTGAAGACTTGTACAACGGCTATCTCATCCCAAAAGGTTTGCTTTTGATATCAATTAACATGGGCCCTAGTCTGAATACTGTGCGCAGGAGCGGTCGTCATGTACAACGCATGGTCAGATAGATTATACTGAGCCTTTCCGGCCACTGACATTGGTTTAGGGCCGTTGCACGCGATGAAAAACGGTACCCAGACGCATGTCGTTTTATGCCAGAGAGATTTCTGGACATCAATGGCAAATTGACGGATGATGACCCTGCACAATACGTTTTCGGGCTAGGTCGGCGTATATGTCCAGGTGGGTCGAGATTCTGGTGTCGAGTACCATGTGACGAGCCACGACATACTTGAATTAGGCCGATATATTGCTGATGCCTCTATGTGGTCTGGCGCCGTGACCATGTTGGCCACGCTGCATATCTCTCCCGCCAGGGATGACCAGGGTAACGTGATCAACTTCACCCCAGAGTTCACGACGGGACTCACTCGGTGCTTGGTTTCCTGATGTCATTCTCCGCTCCTGTCACTAACAATTTCATCACTTTTTAGCCACCCCGTTATCTTCCCGTGCAGCATTTCGCCACGTCCTCATGTCCGTTCAGAACTTATGGATGCATTGCGAACTCAGGCTGCTGAGTGACATGTATGTGTATGGGTGCAGAGTTTGAAAGGCTATTTTCTTTTTCCACAGTTAACTTCGTAAAACCTTCCCAAGCCTTCAGAGTCACGACAATGTTTGTAACACTAGCAGGCCTCGAAATTTGACTGTGTGTGTCTCTCTATAATTGAAAAACAAGCTCCAAGAACGTGCGTAGAAGTTATGATCGACAGCTAATTTTTGACAAAATCCTGTTGTCAAGAAGGCCTTCGGGCCTGGAGTCTGTTTCCTGCTCCGCACTGCCCTCCTTTCACTTCCTTAGTATGGCTCACCAACGATGCCTGGTCCTGTCTCCTTGACGGAACCTCTTCTTCCGCCTCTTTGTTACGTACATATTTTCCTCCGGTCGGTGCGTTCCGAAGGTGCTCGTTTCGGCCAAGTCGTATCATAGAGGGATACGGAATGATTTGACAGCAAATATGCCTCCTTGCACCATCTTCGCTTCGCTAGCATCGTCCCAATGATTTTAAGTAAAAATGTCCCCGTGAGATATTCCGTACATAAACCACATAAACCAACATTTGGCCGTGTACTGGGGCCGTGTTCCAAGTCCTGAATTCGAGGCGATCCACGTAATTTTCCGCATTTCGTGGTATGTTGAGGTGTTACAATTAAGTGTCGGCCATAACATGCAAATACACATCTTGAATAACGAATACTATCATACCGTCGCATAATTAGTATATAATCTAGGGTTACTTTGCGTTAAGTCATATCGATGTTCGTAGTGTGCGGCTACCAGGGATATTAAATTCCATCCTTATGGGAGCCATAGGTGAGTCTTTGGGGTCTGGGCAGCGGCAACAATTGCTCAATTTCTTTGAGGCTCTGGTTGTGCGGTCGAACAAAACCCGAAGCGCAGATGAACAGGATTGGTCAGTATGTGAGGATACAATCGAGCCATCCGGTATGAAAGACTGTCGACTCTACCATGCCAGGTAAGCGAGGGGACCAAAGGGAAGGATGTTAGGACTCACCAATCTGTTCGTAATCCACTCCAGGTAAGCCTTGAGTTGTCGCAGATTGGCAATGGAGGTCTCTAAGCCCGCCATGAAGGCCTGTACGCTTTCATTTTCAACAACTCTGGGATCTACTCTTTGACCCGCAAAGACAGTCCATATTGAGCGCCTTGAAGCGATCGCTTTACGACTTTGAAAACTCGCCGAAACTTCTAGGAGATTACGTGACAGCTGGCGATGAATAGCTTCCACGTCGGGAATAATGCTTTCTGTTTGTGATAAAATAGACGAGACTTCGAGGAGTAGGTTGGAAGTTGTCAGCAGGAATACGCTGTCGAGACGTGATTCCCGCATGGCACCTCTCCTTACAAGAAATGCCGTTTGACTGCGCTTGGAATGATATGTCACCTCGTCGAGGGCATGGGAAATCTAATACGGGTGAATACCGGGATGATAAGTAAAATGAATTGGCTCACCGTTCTCCCGAAAAAACCGTGTGGGGACAGACTTTGAATGAGAGTAGATCCAAGACCCCTGAAGTCAACAGTCAAATTGACCTCCGTTTTGCTACCGCCAGACAGTGAATCATTCCTGGCCCTGCTCAGGAAACGTCGCACACTTGCATTCGTTGAGCTTCAATGCTTTCAAGGAGTCAGAAAGCCACATACTTTGCTTGATGATACCCAAAAAATGCTTCGTCACCTAGTCCCCCGATCGCCGTTAATAAACCATGTGCATGGTCTATTTGGTCGGCGAGGAAGTTCAAAACCGCCGCTTCGCTGGTGCGGGGATATGGTGATGGATATATCTTTGCATGACCTGTCGCCATCGCGGTTGACGTGAGTTGCACAACTATTGGGCCTATGAAGCCACCTCTGAGGCCACCCCGCGCAGACTGAAGGACATGGTTCAAAACGAGCGCCACGCTTTAAAAGTAGACTCACAGAAAAACCCAAGGACATCATCATCGTCTCAATCACAAAAGCAACAACAGCAAGCCACTTAACGGTAGACGATATCGCCTGGTACACACACATCACACACCGCAAGACCTGATTTAGAAAGCACATGATCTCTTCGATGTCCCCTTGCTCACTCCGACATTGCGTTGGTCGTCTGAGTGGAAGTGCGCGCTTGTGTGCGAGGGGTGTGCTGTTTACACGTGCGGGAATGCGTCGAGGACAGCTGTCCGGAGGCGAGCTGGGACTGAGGGAGCATTCGACATCAGTTGTTGGTTTAGTTCTCCTGAGGATTTGGAGTTGTGGTTTTGGTATTGGGCGGCGGTTGCGCCGGGTGCTTGTCGTATCGTCTTTACGAGTCGTAACGTGAAAATAAGTATTAACAGCTGATCCAGTCAGCTGGGAGGTCATAAAGGGAGACATTGATCAGATTATCCTTCGGCTCATGTTTTATTGAGCGAAATTGCTGCTGGGAACAGACTGAGGCAGACAAAAAAGCCATAGCGTGACTGTACGAGAAAGCATCGCATTAGACTTTCCTGCATGAGTCGGCCAAGGTCGAATTCGAGGGCTGCAGCTATTGTCTTCGCTATGGTGATAAACATGCGTTGCAATGAGTGAGTCACATTCGTCGTACCAGTACCAGATGACAATAAGAAATCAGTCTACATATGGCAAAGATGTTTGCTTCCGCGACAATTATCAACTTCTGTGTAGTGATTATCAAGGAGCTGCATTAACTTTGTCGCACTCCAAAACGGAACCCAAAATGGCGGTCGATAACATTCCCAAGCGAGAGCCCGAGGCCGGTAGCTATAGTGGAAGTGGGTTGACAAGAGTTACGTCTTGTGGCTTGTTGCTCTCGAAGGTCAGTTCATACAACTTGAAGGGGTTTGCTGGCGTGTCAGTTGGCATAATCAGCGCCCTCCCCATGTATATGGAGCTAGAGGAGCGTGTATAGTAGGTAATGATACGGGTTTCGTCACGGACAAAATCAGACGAGGACGGCAACCCCGGCTTGGTACACCAGCGTAACGGGTACTTGACCAAGTAACGAGCCCAGGTTCGGGTAGGATGATAGATCATGCAATGTCCAACGGTTGTGCTGTGTGCAATTCTAACATGTTCCGTATTACCGAGACGTTGCAGTAGCCGCGCTGCCGAGACCGAAGACACAAACGTACGTTGCTTGTAGTATCACCGGAGTGTAGTCGGGCAGGTCATCGTTCGGATGCTGGCGAAGCGTGCTCGATTACACGTGTTGCGCCTGCATGCAGCGACCTCGAGATCCGTCGCACACCAACACTGGTAGTCAAAAACTTAATCTCGCGGGTTCACCAAGTAAGCGACCTATGGCCATGGCACCACTTACTCGTATTACATATAGCCATAGATACTCCTCGTTCATCCCAGATTCGCGTTTCTGAACGTTGAAGAATCGACGTCAGATTGGGAATAGGTGGATTTGTTAACCTGATCCTGAGGGTACACATCCAATAGCATAGCATGAGTTAAGTTGACAATGACATGACTTCAGAAGGATTCGGCAAGAACGTGCGTTCGGGACTGGGCGATCTAGGTTGAAGTTACTTAGTACAGGCTGATAGGCATTTGCATAAGATATCATCAGATTTGACTGCGATGCAGCATGGACATCCTGTGCAAAAAGTTACAGACTGAGCGGGGAGGTCGTGTCAGATAAAAAAGGAAAACAGATGTGCCCAGCCACTGTATGGACAGTAGTGACCAAGTAAACATCAGAATCATGTAAGTAATAATGTATGTCTGAGCGGTACTTTTCGTATAATCTAATGAATGCGTGTGGGCGTGAGTGCAGGAAGTAGATGAATGTGCGGTAGATAATAGCAATGCGATAGGCGAAACGAAGGATGGCGCGAGAGGGGGCAAGGACAGGAGCCGAGATGGGAGAGATAAAGACATTTAGTCCTTCTTCTCCTCCTTGTTCTCTGAGCTGTTTTCTGACGAGGCGTTCTCAGCGTTGCGCTTCTCGTACACCTTTTGGAAGAGGCCAAGCGAGGCTTGTTGAGTCTCGTTGATCTTCTCCCGGATTTGCTCAGCCGTAACAGAGCCATCGCCTGCCTGGCCCTTGACAGCAAGCTCGCGAAGCTCACCAACGAGCTTCGTCACCTTCTCCTTCTCGGTAGCGTCGAGTTGATCCTTGAACTCATTCATGGCTACAGGCAAATAGGTTAGCGAAGTAGGTGGGAACCAGGACACAAATCATACCTTTCTCGGTATCGGAGCAGACGGACTCGCCCTTGTTGGATTCCTCGATGAGGTCACGACGAAGCTTGTCAGACTCAGCATATTGCTCTGCATCAGAAACCATGCGCTCGATATCCTTGTCACTAAGACCTGACGATGAAGCAATGGTCATAGACTGGTCCTTGTTGGTGGCCTTGTCCTTGGCTGACACGTTCACGATACCATCAGCATCAATGTCGAAGGTGATCTCGATCTGAGGAACACCCTTGGGAGCTGGGGGAATACCGACGAGATTGAAGTTGCCGAGGAGCTTGTTGTCCCGGACAAGCTCACGCTCACCCTGGTAAATCTTGACCTCAATGGCGGTCTGACCATCAGCGGCGGTTGAGAAGACCTGCGACTTCTTCGTAGGGATGGTTGTGTTGCGACTGATGAGCTTGGTCATGATTCCACCGAGCGTCTCAATACCAAGCGACAGGGGCGTGACGTCGAGAAGCAAGATGTCAGTAACGTTGCCAGCGAGCACACCACCCTGGATGGAGGCGCCAATGGCGACAGCCTCATCGGGGTTGACTCCTTTGCTAGGCTCACGACCGAAGATGCTCTTGACCGTCTCGGAGACCTTGGGCATACGAGTCATGCCACCAACGAGGATGACCTCGTCTATCTCGCTGGCCTTGACACCGGCGTCGCTGAGTGCCTTCTTGCAGGGATCAATGGTACGCTTGATAAGGGGCTCTACGAGATTCTCCAACTGAACGCGCCCAAATTTCATGTTGATGTGCTTGGGACCAGATGCATCGGCAGTGATAAAGGGCAGGTTGACCTCCGTTTGTGATGTCGACGAAAGCTCGATCTTGGCCTTCTCAGCAGCCTCGCGGATACGCTGAATGGCCATTCGGTCCTGGCTGAGGTCGAGGCCACTCTCCTTCTTGAACTCTGCGACGATGTGGTTGAGAAGAACGATGTCGAAGTCCTCACCACCAAGATGGGTATCACCATTGGTCGACTTCACTTCGAAGACACCTTTCTGCATCTCCAAGATCGAGATATCAAAGGTACCACCCCCGAGATCATAGACCGCAATGACTGACGAATCAGAACGATCCAAACCATAGGCAAGTGCGGCAGCTGTAGGTTCGTTGATCACCCGAAGCACTTCGAGACCGGCGATTTGACCGGCATCCTTCGTCGCTTGCCGCTGTGCGTCATTGAAGTAAGCCGGTACAGTGATAACGGCATGGCTAAAAAAGTAATAAAATGATGAGTTGGATCTGTGGTATAGGCATAGGCATAGATATCTTACTTGACTTTCTTGTTGAAGAACTGCTCGGCAGTCTCACGCATCTTGGTAAGAACCATCGACGACAGCTCCTCGGCAGACTAGAAGAAAGGTTAAGGAAATGGAATAAGACCGTCAAAAAAAAAACTTACGAATTGCTGCTTCTTTCCACCGACATCAACCTCTACAGCTGGCCGACCGTCAGGTTTCGGCACGACATGGAAAGGCCTATGATATGATAAGCAACCTTAATATGTACAATTAAATGCTTGACTCACCAATGCTTGATGTCTTCCTGCACCTCCTTATCCTTATATTGCCGACCAATCAAACGCTTGAACGCAAATACAGTGTTGGCAGGGTTGACGACGGCCTGACGCTTTGCAGGCAAGCCGACCAGACGTTCGCCGTGTTTGGTGAATGCGACAACAGAGGGTGTTGTCCGGGCACCCTCGGAGTTCTCAATCACACGAGCTGACTTCCCCTCCATGACAGAAACACATGAGTTTGTCGTACCCAAGTCAATACCCACGACGGGGCCTGTAGAGAACGATGAACAACTTGAGCCTGGATATGGGGATTTAGAAGCTACCTGAAACTTTAGAGTTCATATTCCTCGCGATCGAGGATCGGGGAATAGCCTGGGGAGAAGTTATTACAATGGATCAGAGAGTATAAAATTGAATGACGCACGGCATAGCTGCCAGTACGGGCAACAGAGCTGCGAAGGGAACGAGCTGCAGTGAACATGGAGGAAGAGGTGGAAGAGTTAACTGACGAATTGGACACGCTGATTCAAAATTTTAGGCAGTCCGCGTAACGCTTACATCAGCCCCCAAAAAGGCATCTATGACATCGAACGTTCCGGACTCATCCATGTGCATTGGACAGCAGTGACTGGCACGTACCCGACCATATTATGATACAGAATGCGGGACCCGACATTTCAGTGTCACTGTACTTGGTTGGTTGGGACTGAACTATGGCATTAATTTTGGTTCATCGCCGACGCGATTGTTGTCGGTGTGAAAGTTCCGAGCGCTTATTATAATTCCGGCCTTACTTTCCCGGTGTGGAGGTCTCTTTTGAGCTCAACGAACTCTGACCTCGACCTCTACACTCGATATGTCTAATGGTACGCCGAAAAGCACTGGAGTCGACTATGGCGCCATTCGCGCTGACATTGACATCGAGAAGCTGGATACATACCTGAAAACACATGTGCCAGTTGTCATTGCTCCTGTAGAGGTGCAGCAGTTCAAGGTGCGACCGAGACCTCTTCTTGGGACATTGCGGATTGACTGAGCGGGATAATAGTTTGGACAGGTATGCTTGTGATTAACTGTGCACAAGAGTGCTCGCATGACCTTGGTATATACAGTCTAATCCCACGTACTTCTTGACCGATGCGAGGTATAAGCCATTCCCCCGTCAGCCACTCCCTGTTAACAATCAAACTGTCTAGTGCGAAGCGATTCGTATTGCGTAAAAAGCCTGCAGGACAATTGATGTCCTCAACTGCTCACCAAATTGAGCGCGAATACCGTATCCTCAGTGCATTACATCAATACAACATCAGCCCCACCACAAAGCCAGAGCAGACGGTGCCTGTTCCGCAACCGGTTGCACTGTGCGAGGACAACAGTATTATTGGCACTCCTTTCTATATTATGGAGTACCTTGAGGGACGAATATTCACCGACACAAGGTTGCTTGAACTGCCACCCCAGAATCGAAGAGAATGGTGCTTTTATCTGATCTCTCTACTGCACCCAGACGCTAAGCCCGTTTATCTTAAGCTTTCTCTCAGCTGTCCGTTCGTTGGCAGCATTGGCTTCTCTCGACCCATTTCAAATAGGTCTTGGGAACTTTGGCCCTACGACCGATTATTTTCCTCGTCAAATCAAATCTCTGACGCGTATATCAGTTGCTCAATCCCAGGCTGTAGACATAGAGACCGGAGAAGCGGTGGGAAATATTCCATACTTTGAAGAACTGGTCGACTGGTACCAGAAACACCTTCCGGACGAGAGGAAGGCTGGACTGCGTATTGTCCATGGGGACTACAAGCTTGACAACCTCATGTTTCACTCGACAGAAAATCGGGTGATTGGCATATTAGACTGGGAGCTATGTACTCTAGGTAGCCCAGTGCGTGCGTCAATTGCTGCTTCTGGACCTTGATCCGAGTTCACTCCATAGCTCGCTGACCTTGCTAATCTCACCCAACCATGGGCAATCGACGCCCGCCATATACCCAAGGATTCTATCATTACCCAATTTCCGCTCGTCAGGCCATTCAAGAATGCCACAGAAGATGTTCCTATACCCTTGGAAGACCT
>MU837915.1:0-16310 GCA_029603245.1 Rhizopogon salebrosus TDB-379
CTCTTGCGGGCAGTGTGGGCAGTTAGGGGTTATTGATTTACCAATGCGATGAAGGTGTCTGTTAAGCTGAATATGTCGTGAGCGTAGATTCATGAATTTGGGGTTCTTGATGCGGTTCACCTTGTCACTAATGCGCTCTGGCCTCCGAGCAAACAAACAATGTCTACAGAATCACTGGACTTCAGTGGTTGAAAAAACACCATAGCAAGACACACCTCTTTGTCCCGTACTGCAGCAACTTCGACAACACGAGGACCGTCATGAAGGGGGATACTTGGCATCGGTCGTTGCTGAAGTTCCGTTGGCTCATCGGTGTTGGGTTGAGAGCGATGGACGAATGAGGAAAAGCGACCAAGGAAGGAATGCGGACGTGATGTTGGGGAGCGTGCGGGAGCACGGCGGCGGCGTGCAGAGGAACGAGAATGGGTGCTGGGCATCGTAGATGGCTTAGAAGTCATGAGTAACGACTGACCAATTGAATACTGATGACGCACGTTAACACCGTCCCGTGCATCATTAAAGAAGCCTTGCGGTAATCGGCGGGCGTCCTCAAGCTGGACTGGACGTTGCGTCATAGCATCGGTCTAGAATGATGTTACAATCATCAGAAAGATTGACAAGCACGTCACGTACGTCCACGAGCTGTGAATGATGATTAGTGTGAGTGTACTAGGCAATCATGAGACGTTGCATACCTTCTGTTCGAGTTCGTTTCACGGCAGTCAAGGACAGGCATTGTCAGTGAAATAGAGTAGTGATATACGCACACTCACATCAGGGATGGGCAAGAGGTCTTCGAGGCCAGCATCTTTTAGGATGGCGTGGACGTCCCATACCTGCGCGTTGTTGTCATCACAACCGGTGACCAGCAACTTCCCATCAGATGAAATTGCTGCGCCATTGACAGCATCTTCATGTTGTAGGGGCGAACCAACTTGGAGGTTCGTGTCAAGATTCCACAGACGCGCTGTTTCATCCCATGATGCACTGGCGAGGAGGCGGTCGTTCGGGCACAGTGAGATAGCATAGACAAGATTTTGGTGACCCTCTAGAATGGTGAGCTCTTGCCAGGCGGTGTCGAATATCCTGATCAAACCATTCTCTGACCCGGAGATGAGCTTCTGTTGATCTGAGGTCCATGCCAAGCTGAAAACCATTTCTTCCTGTTCGATTACGGAGAGCAGGTCGCCTGTCTTTACATCCCAGATTTTGATTGCATTCTCATTGGAACCGCCCGTCGCGATCTTTGCCATGTCGGGCGAGTACGCCACCGCATAAACAAACTCGTGCCCAGTCTTAATCAGTTGACCTAGGACTATTTTGCCACTCTGGACATCCCACACTCTTGCGGTCCCATCCAGAGATCCGCTCACCATCCGCCCACCATCCGCGCTCCAGCAGGCTGTCCAAACAGTCAAAGTATGCCCTGTCAATTTAGAAATGACTTTGCCCATCTCGACGTCCCACAATCTCACTGTCCCATCACCGCTTCCGGCTGCGATCGTCTTTCCGTTTGGAGACAACGCTATAGTGTATACACCAACATCATCTCCTTCATCTAGCCAATCATTGCCGATCTGTGCACCATTCTCCAGGTTCCATTGTCTGAGTGCGCCGTCTTCGGAACATGTGATGACCCGTCGACTGCCAAGCAGATGTACAACACATCGTATCCCTGCAGTGTGGTCTCGAACTCGCATCGTCCGGCGGGGTTTTACTGCAGGAATATTTTGCACCTTAGTAGAGGGAGGAGACATCGTTGGCGCTGAAGGTCTTCGATAGGCCCACTAGGATATTTATTAGTGCGTATCGTTTGGCGATGGAAAGGTTCCTGATGAGTCGACACGCCCATTTTCTTTCAATACATCTTGATATTAGTAGAAGTGAGCGAGACATTGCTCACAAAAAAGTTTGTTTAGGTGATGACGCTACCAATGGCTTTATGACAGTGTATGCCACAGCAATTACTGCCAGTCGCTGTTGAGCAAGTGATCAGCACTCAGCTTCGCCTGGCAGAGGGTACGACTCACGGCAAGTAGTGTTATGAACTCAACATGAAAGCGCTTACGAGGGATAGCCCGACCACAGCGTGGAGGTTGGGCATTCTTCGGTGCATCGCTTGGCATGGGCCCGGGTGTATTATTCAATTCATCCTCGTGTTTACAACTCGACAATATTACATAACGCTCTAGTTATTTATCGTTTCCCAGGGCCAGCCTCCACGTCATCCTAGGCCTAGAATTCCACCGTCCCGACGTCCCACACTCAGTATCCCATCACTGCTTCCCCAATTGCAATTGACTTTCCATTTGGCGATAATGCTGCAGTCCTCCCTTCTGCTTCGTCCCCATCATCTTGCCATTCACCACCAATTTGTACGCCGCTCTTTATGTTCCATAGTCTGAGTGAACCGTCAGTCGAATGTGCGATGATCCGCTGTCCGCCGGGCAGACATCCTACCCTTTCGGTATGCCCTCGCATCGTCTGGCGTGGATTTATGCTGGACATATATGTGGCTCAGCCGCAGTGCGGGAATATGTGTCGGTAGTTTCTCAACTACTGCAGATCGTGGACTATGAGTGAGGGAGGAGCGCAACAGTCGGGTGGCGAGAGTACGAAGTTTGCTGGTGAGTCGACTGCTTATCCCTCTTCACTTGGACCCTTAGAGTGCACGAGAGATTACTCACGAGAGTGTAAATTCGGTTCTGGTTCACAGGACGACTTTGCGTTCTCCGAGACTTCGTGACTATCCAAGTCGCTGGTAAGCTGGTGGTCAGCCTTGCCACCCAGATATGACTCACTGCAAGTACCATGGAGAAGCACTCAACACAAATGCATTCACTCTTGGCTGAGAGGGATAACGGAAGCTGATGCAATGGACGTATTGTTCCGAGTTTGTGGGAGTTGTTCAGTGTTAGTTTGAGAAGGTACGTCATTCGTGTATGCGACGCAGTTCAAGCGATGTGAACATAAAGCGCTCAGGTCCGCGCTACGTGCATCTTATCATTTCCGGACTACCTCCATGCTTGCTCGGCTTCATGCAGCAGCTCGACTCCTACTAGTAAGTAGAAGTCTGGGATTATCCCGTGGGCTCAATTCTCCCATGTTAAGGGCAATGATTGCACTTGGTCTCTGGTACTGCCAGTTAGCGCTCGAAGGCTAATGGAGTTGCACTCGAATGCATGCCGCAGTGAGTGGTTAGGCCCGTTAGGGGTGTACATACGACTCGGCAGATTAGGCTCGGATTCCACGATGGGGTAGCGGTACAACAATCATCAATGTACAAGAACTAGATGGAAATATAAAAACAGTCGTTGTGTGCTGCAAGCATGCGCCTCTAATGATGACTATCAGCTTTTGGAGCATATGATACACAGCAGATGAACAGAATGCAACGAGTCCACCATGTGGGGTTCTTGATGCGTTTCACCTTATCACTAATTCGTTCCCGCCGCTGAGCAACATGCAACGTCTACACAGAAAATCAGCGGACGAAGCGATTTGAAACACGCCCTAGAAAGCCGTACCTCGCGGTCAGCAGTGTACAGAGTGGGATGACAATAGGTGTGATGGTGTTCTTTGAGATTCTTAGGGGAATCCAAGTCACTATTTAGCAAGTGGTCAGCTTTGCCTAGTGCAGGGCAAGAGAGGTATGACTCACGACAAGCGCAACGATTCAGAATTCATCACAAATGTGCTCACTCTTGAATGAAAAGGATCACTTGAAAACTGGGGCGCGGATCCGTCCGATGCGTTTGTTGGAATATTCAATCGAAGGTACTCGTGTTAGCCTCATGCTTTACACGAGGCACGTACTTTATATGTAAGGCTTGGAAAGTCTACGTGTCACAGCCTTGTTCGGCTTGATGCAGCAACTCGACTGCTGGAATATTTTGGTAATTTTACGCGAGGGCAACGTCTTAATCATGCTAGTAAAAGGTTCCAGTTAGTCTCTGGTAGCGGTTGGCTTTCGAGAATTACCACTCAGGCGAATGCTATGGCGGAGGGTGGTAAATCAAGTTTTTTCCCCTTGTATTCGTCGTACAACAAAATATAAGAAATACCATGCGATGTCCATGTATATTCCATATCTGACCTTGCCCCAAACAGCATTCAAACGCGTAAATATTCTGCACCAATTACGTCGTTAGAATATGCAGGAGGAACGCAGGAATGTCAAAGGACCCACATTATCCATTAAATACACCTTGAAGTCTTTCATGCAGCTCGCTGCCCAGCACCTGATGAGCAAATGTTGCCCGGTCCGCCAGCCACCCCCCACTTGTTTCAAAGCAAGCGGGGGGATAAATAACAACTTCTCCGCGAACCTGTCGGTACCTCAACACCTCACGCACAGTGCGTCCATCTCCCTTCTCCACCACCACTTTCAGCAGCTTCCTAGCCACATCCTCCTGCTCGACCACGACTCCCTCAAATCGAAGATCAGGCCATATATTGCACGCCACGTGGTGTACCGCAACGAGGCGCAGAAACCCATCCACTGATCCCTGGAGAAGAGCGCCGACGTATTTTCCGATCATTTCGCCTTGCTCGATGGGATATAGGAAGTCTTTGAGATCTCCTGCGACGACCTGGTCTACAGGGGTACGCACTGTGCGCAGCACGTGCGCAAAGTCTCCCCATAACAACCGACGATAGTCGATGGGATACGTTAACGCGAGAGGTGGGATGAGAAGGGAGGCAAAGATTGGATGCGAGAAGGAGATGGCGTCGTACAGTGCTACGAAGTCCGTGTAGAACTGGTAGAAAGGCGTACCCTGCCCCAGAAATGGAAGAGATGCCTGCTCGAGATCTATATCAGGCAGTTTGGGTGAGGCGAAGGAAGCTCCGAGGGTGAATGGAGCAAGGAGATCAGACATTAATCTCGTAACAACGACATCCCGGAACACTTCCTCTTCATCTCCTGTAGCTGGCGAGGAGTATTCCTGGGCCTGGCCATGTTCGAGCATGAACACTTTCATGCATGTAAAGACCATCTCTGAGCGCATCAGGGCAAACTGGCTTAAGCTGTATCGCACTAAGATCTCTTGAGTAGCTTTGACGAGGAGCAGCGACGTGCGGACAACATCGACTTCTGAGGCGTCCCAGCCGGATGGGAGTGCCTTGAAAACGGGCGACGACCCAGAACGGAGGAGATGGTCAATTGGTGAAGTCAACCACAAATGGGATAACGGAAGGCCCGTGATACGATGCTCATCGGTAGTGGATGGGGGGCTGGAAGGTGGAAGTCGCAGAGTAGTGCTTCGCATGATCGACTCTGGCGTGATATCGCTGGGGCAAATGTATACCTCCCTGTTCGGACGAATAGCATAATCCAGGAAAGGCTTGATCACGTTCCATCCACCCTTTTCCCAAATGCTGGGGGGCGCCAGTGTTTCAAGGAACTGTGGCGTAAGGACAGCTAAAACAGCCTTGAGGATGTAAAATGCGTGATCTTCGTCTCCAGGGAGCAGCCTTCTGAGAATTGTCAGACCCTGTGCCACCCAGAGATCAGGTGAAGTCCCTGGGATGTGTCGTGATAGTCTATGGAAGTAAGCCAAGAAACCCGCGAGGGACCTGCAAGAAGCTTGCTCGACACCCCTCATAAGAAGTGACCAAACGGGATGCGAGACGACAAGGGCAGAGAGAGACGACAGATCAGCAAAGGGAAGGTTGAACGGCGGGGTAAACAGCGGAGCTTCGGTGTTTACGACCGGAGTACATGCAAGCCAAAGGCGTACCACAGAGGAAAGCACGTGCGCATGCATGCCGATGCGCTGCAGGCGTTGATACCTCTCCAATGGCGGTATCTCGTGTATCTGTGCGAGTTCAGTTCGTAGTGCGTCCATAGTAGCACCAACTGCGCGACCTTCAACTCCTTTGTTAAAGCCGTCCCGGATTGCACTGAGAATCACTGCACGCTCTCCCTCTCCTCCCTTGATACCGTTGATCCGAGCACCCTCGAGCCACGCAGATGCAGCGCCCCAAACAGCTGCCCACACTTCCGCTTCCGTTTCAGTTATTCCCTTGCGTAGCTCAAGCACTTCAGCGCCCCAGCCCCAGCTAGCCACCTGGCTCCATAAAATATCATGCGGTGGAGTTGTATGATGTGGATCCGTTGCGCAGACCATCCAAGCTTCTACGAGTCCCGCCCATGCTACTTTCAGTTGCCTAGAGCTGGATGAGACGACATATGTTGACAGGGAAGTGAAGTAGGAGGCCGCAGCGGTCGCTATATGCGAATACAAACCATATGAAGCAAGGGTGGCATACAGGCGGAGCGTTTGTGTTAGCAGAGTTGTTGCGAGAGGCTCAGGGAACGGCGAGGTGGGAGGAAGCATGGTAATGAAGCGAAGGAGGGCATCGGTTGGCTCACATAACACAGCAGCGTTGGTACGAGAGGAGGATGCAAGGACAATGAGGAGCTGGAGAGCGACAGGGTTAGGCAAGGGTATGTCTGGCGGTGGGGGTATAGGTGTAAGAAGGAATGTTTGCAGTAAGGTAGGGAGTAATCGAGGGGTCTTCATTATGGCTTCAGCAATGGCATTCGACTCCTGTGATAACCGGTAAACAATAGACAGAAGTTGGGCCATGGATTCAGGTGGCAACGATGATTGCGTAAGGAGTTCCGTGGTTTGGGTGAGGAAATCAGGTACTTGCAGAGTGGACATAGTGGCAGGGGCGAGAACCAATTCGGCGCGATCGGCGTCAAAGAGGAGATCCCAACCAACTAGGCACTCCCAGACGACTTCAATGGCCCGGACACCGACACCACCCCTCTCGTTCATCGCGGAGAGTCCAGCAGCGAGAATGCGCCTCCGTAATTCTTCCTCTTTCCCCTGAAGTTCAGTAATCCCGCCCGCGTAGTGAGGATCCCTGACTTGCATCCCCAATCGGCGCGCGATGCCGGCCAAGACATTAAGCATCGTGGTGCGTTGTGCAGGCACAGTGGAGCGAGACAGTAAAAAGACATCATCCAAAGTGTATCCTGCGTGATCTCCATCTGCATGGTGATGCAAGCCGAGATGAGAAGGAAGAGTGGCAGAAATCTCAGCAGGTATGGGAACACCCGTCAGATCGAAGCGAAGCGAGACAGGCTCCGAATGGGACGAGGATGGCTTCATCCAAGAAACAGACGGATCGTCTGCAGGTACATTGGGGAAGTATCGTCTCCGAATGTATTCGGGAGTACCTTCCTCAGGCTCTGGTCTGCCATTCGTAATACTCTGCTCAGGCTTGTCTGCCTTGGACTCTTCAGGAGAAAGGGGTAGGGGCCGCTTCCGTGGCAGCCCATTCTCTTTAAAGGTGCCGAGGGATAAAATTGATGGATCCCGAGTATCTGGAGGTGGAGGGAGGGCAAAGGCCTTCCGCTTAGGGGATACCGGGGCAGATTCGTATACGTGGACATCTTCAGGCGTGACTGGCGCAAAGCGAAGTTTACGACTGGCTTTATCTTTATTTGGTGTGGGTGGTCTAGTACTGGAGACTAGAATTGGGGGAGCTAAGATAGAGGTTTCGCGTTAAAAACACCCATGGTACCCAGGACACGCGACGTGCCTCTTTTCCCGAAATCTTCAAGACTCTTGACCCTTAAAAGATTGGGTCTGGTACCGAGACCTGGCGATGGAGAGACAATTGGAATCTCGCGGGGTGCATCTGGGACCTGGCCCTTCTGTACAGGCATACCATCAGGGACGGCAGGAGCTTTCGCTGCATTTCTTGATCTTGCGGCGCGTACACGCTCTAGAAGGTCACCGACACCATTTCCCAGCTGATCCATGATCTCGCGCCTTTCTTGTTCCCGCTCGTCTTCTGACATATTAGCCACTCGACGCTCATTCTCTTCACTGATCTGCCGACGTATAGCATCGTCATTGGCAGGTGCAAGATCCCGAGATAGACTTTGTTCCACGGGACGCGTTGGGAGGACGGAAGGTACGGTTGTGGGTCTAGCATTTCCGCTGCTCTTCTCCTCTTCTCTTGCTCGAGCAAAGGCGCTCTTTGACCTGTGATGGACAGCCGGAAAACCCGAGCCAGGAGTATGTGTGAATCTTGGAGACGGGGCGGTTGGGGCTGTAGATGCCTTGCGCTCGAACACAGAGCCAATCAGCGAGCGGTCAGTGGAAGTCATTGAAAGGTGCAAAGCGGTAGATCATAGAGTGACGCCGGTGAATGCTTCAAATTCATGAGGCTCGTTGGGCAAAGGGACAGAAATTCTGCAGTTATGTAATCATCATGATTCGTAAGGGGTAACGGTCCGCAGGTCCGCCTCTTATCCGGGTTATCAAATCTGGGGAAATAGTACTGCAACTTCTTCCCGATACCTGCAGCTTGTTCAACCATGTCTTTAGCAGAGTCAGCTTCCGATACCAATGGCGCTTTTCAAGACATACCTGTGATGTCAGTTTGCTAATCCGTTCCACTCCGCAATACTTTCCTGACTTCACTACAGCGACCTTTCTGGTGCAACGAGTCCAAACGAAAGTGAGAGGAAAGCACTTGCGCATCAGATCCGCGATGCATGTATGAATGTGGGCTTCTTCTACGGTAAGCTTCCGTAGACACATCGAAATGACTATTTACGATGTCGCATGCACTGGCAGTCAGGAACCACGGAATACCACCAGAATGCATAGATAACGTGCTGAGCGTCAACAAAGAGTACTACAGTCTTCCAGTCGAGGAAAAGATAAAGGTTTGGACATCCATACTCGTCACTGTAGTCAGAGTTGATAATAAACTGCACACGGCATAGCTCCATCACAAGGCTGTTTCCAACTTTCGAGGATACACCCCACTTCTTGATTCGAATATAGACCCTGTAAGCACGGGTGACATGCATGAAGGCTTTGAAATTGGCTGGGAAGCACTCGTGGCAGGTCCTAATGATGAGAAACGAAAGGATGGGGCCATGGCGGGAGCTAATGTTTGGCCTGAGCGTCCTGAAGGGTATAGAGAGGCCATGTTGAAATACTAGTGCGTGCTTCTACCTTATCCGTGGAACCGTACTTATAACTTCATTAGCCATGCAGCAATAGCAGTAGGCAAGATCCTCTTCCCACTTTTTGCGCTTTCTTTGGACTTGCCAGAGAGATATTTCGACGATAAGGTGCGGATTGGTGGTATTATCATCTGACATTTCACTGTATGTCTCGTAGACAAAGCACTCGGCTGCACTTATGAGTGCATTACACTACCCGCCGCAAATAGGCACCGTAGATGATCGTGTCGTCGGTATTGGTGCTCACACAGAGTGCGTTATTCGCCTTTGGTATTTTCCTTAGCTATATTGATTATTTAGCTTCGAGGTGCGATACAATCACTTGCAGACTTCATCTTGATTCTCATCAATCATGCAGTGTTTTACAATACTGTGGCAACAACCGGGAATCCAGGCGCTCCAGGTCCTCAATTCTGAGAAGAAATGGATCGATGCGCCACCCATGGATGGGACGCTTGTTATCAAGTGAGCACTTCTGCTATTGTTCTTATTCGAATGGCTGAATTTCTTGTACAGCCTAGGCGATCAATTCGCTAGGTGGACAAGTACGTCATACTCGCACCATTGTTTGACTTGATGTCAACGTTCAATTTGGCAGATGATATTTTCAAGTCCACGGTCCACAGGGCCGTCAATAGGAATGGCATAGATAGATACTCCATTCCTCTATTCTTTGGGACTGATTACGAGGTCAACGTTGAGGTGCGCATTTCTTTACTTCCAGAGCATCAGAAAACTGAGATGTTGGGTAGCCCATTGCGAGTTGCGTATCTGCCGAGCGTCCCGCGAGGTATGAACCCATAAAAGCTGGGGAATATGTCAATCAACGCCTGAAGGATATGTATTACTGAACAACGGTCAACTTAGGAGAATGTAATTTTGTTAGTCTCGCTGGTTTCGTGTCAGTCAGCATGAGCCAGCAAGATATCGGTACAGTAGGTAGTCTGGCAAAGGTCTGGCTAGTAGGAATTCCACATTCAGATTGTACGTAAACGAATGATGGCAATGGTGCGGCCAGTGTGGAGCTAAGCTGCAGCCTTGAACCATGTCTTACTCGGAGATAGCACCAGATGGGGCAGAAAGCATCCCGACCATGTACGTCGTTCAAGTGCAAATCTTCTGTGCAAAATTGACGATGCTTGGAATTGAATCAGTGATCTGAAGGATGCATTCTCCCCAGACGAAGCTATGCGACGTGCCCTGGCCCAACAAATTCGAAAGGCCTGCATGACCATTGGATTTTTCTATGGTATGTCGGTATTTCTTTTTTCAAGATCTGGCTCAAACTTCATATCCATCGCAGTCAAGAACCATGGCATATCGCAGAATTGTCTTGACGAAATCCTGAAAGTGATTCAAGAATACTACTCGCTTTCAGCTGATGAGAAGATGAAAGTGCGTCTATCTGGATCACTGCGTTTGATTGACTCCAACGTTTTGTAACATGCTAGTTCCATCATAACCCTGCATCGAATTTCAATGGCTACAGCGCTCCGATGGAAGCAAACATTCAACCGGGGAACAGAGGTGACTTCAACGAGAGTTTCCGCATCAAATGGGAGGAGAAATCTCCACAGACGCCAAGCACTTCTCACGACGGAGCTATGGCAGGTGCGAATATCTGGCCAGATAAACCTGCGGACTTCGGGAACGTTTGCCTGGATTATTAGTTGAGTCGATAATTGCTTGCCGGACCAACCAAAACTCAGGATACAAACCTGCAGCCATGCTTCCTTTACTGTTGGAAAGAAACTATTTGCCCTCTTCGCACTGGCGCTTGACCTGCCTGAAACCTATTTTGACGATAAGGTACGTGTCTACGGGCTTGGTCTGGCTACTAGCAGAGGTCATAATTTGACTAGACTATGTACCCGGCCGCTGCCATACGTTGTCTCCATTATCCACCTCAGCCAGACGTGGACGATAAAGTATTGGGAGTAGGAGCTCACACAGAGTCAGTTGCTCGAGGTTAATCTTATAATGTGCAAACTTTACGTCTTTTTGGTTCGGCCTAGTTTCGGGGTGAGTCCGAATATCAAACCCACTGGCTTCTATGACGAACCGTGGACAGTGTTTCACGGTGCTCTGGCAACAAGAAGGCATCCAATCTCTCCAAGTTTTGAACTCTCATCAGCAATGGATCAATGTACCACCGCTACCAGGAACCCTCGTGATCAAGTCGTCCTTCCCATATATTTGTGTTGATGATCACTAACACTAACCCACTAGTCTTGGCGATCAGTTTGCACGCTGGACAAGTGTGTAGATCCATTGTCTTCAGCGAGGCATATAGAGTGTTGACCGCATCGTACAGATGATATTTTCAAATCCACTGTACATCGAGCATCTAATAGAAATGCTGTTGATCGGTACTCCATCGCAATGTTCTTTGGCACCGACCACGAAGTTAACGTCGAGGTTCGTCGCCCTGATATTGTCTCTCTGGCCGTATTCTGATACTGACGCGACCCATTACAGCCAATCTATACCTGCGTGTCAAGTGAAAACCCGGCGAAATATCCGGCTATCACCGCTGGGGAGTATGTGAAGCAACGATTGAGGGACATGTATAAATCGTAGAAGTTCAAGTGATCCCTACATACTTACGGCATTGTATTAGTAGAATGTACTCTCATTCAACGGTGAGGGCTTCGCCAAAACCTTTCTCCGTTCGTTAATTAAAGACGTTTGCAGCAAAGTCTTCGATATTAAACATCTCGAAAACTCTGCTGTGAACGGTCTATTTCAAAGAACAGAAAGTCAGGCAATAGTGCAAGAGGTATGTCCTCTCTACGCCACGCGCATCTCCGAGTTGGTCGATTTGACAGTAATAACTTTCGCCAACAAATAACTGCACTTTGTGACCAGTTTCAGACTGCTCCATTCGTTTTGAACGGGGAGCCAGGGAAGCGAAGTAGTAACGAACGAGTGGATGGAATGCTCTGCGCAGTATCGTAAACAGAAGGAATTGTAATAAATGAATGTGATATTTCGCGATCGCCCTCTGAGCGGAAAGTTCATGTGAGTGTTCCATTTTCGACATACGAATAAGCTTATGCAAATTTCGCCGAACAGGGGTTATAATACCAGTACACTCAGGAACGTCGATACTGAGAAGCTTTTCGACCACGTACTGAAGTAGGCCATTTGTCACAACTTCACTCACTCATTGGGACGTAGTCGAGCCAATCAAATTTTAGAAAAGCTTGCACGTATGCCTTATACTCAATAAGCACTTCAATTCCAGTGGAAGAGGCCAAATTCGCACGGAACTGCATACTGGGTCGGCCCGGAGAATTCCTCTCCGTTCAGCTCCAAAATCATTCGTAGCATGCCATGAGCAGCGGGGTGTTCTGATTCCATATTCTCCGGTCCTTGGTGTCTGAGACCATCCGTCCGTGCGTTCATCAGGTCGAAGACTCACCAGTACACCCCGCTTCTTGATGTGAATATAGACCCTGTAAACACGGGTGACATGCATGAAGGGTTCGAAATCAGCTGGGAAGCGCTCCGGGCAGGGCCTAATGATGCGAAACGAAAGGATGGGGCCATGGCGGACGCTAATGTTTGGCCCGAGCGTCCTGAAGGGTATAGGGAAGCCATGTTGAAATACTAGTGCGTGCTTCCACCTTATCCGCGGAATCATACTTATAACTTCATTAGCCATGCGGCAATAGCAGTAGGCAAGCTTCTCTTCCCAATTTTTGCGCTTTCTTTGGACTTGCCAGAGATATATTTCGACGATAAGGTGAGGATTGGTGGTTTTTTATCATCTGACCTTTCATTGTGTCTCGTAGACAACACACACCGCTGCACTTATGAATGCATTACATTACCCACCGCAAATGGGCACCGTAGATGATCGTGTCGTCGGTATTGGTGCTCACACAGAGTGCATTATTCGCCTTTGATATTTTCCTCAGCCATATTCATTATTTAGCTCGAGGTGCGATACAATCACTTGCGGACTTCACCTTGATTCTCATCAATCATACAGTGTTTTACAATACTGTGGCAACAACCAGGAATCCAGGCGCTCCAGGTCCTCAATTCTGAGAAGAAATGGATCGCCACCTATGGATGGGACGCTTGTGATCAAGTGAGCACTTCTGCTATTGCTCTTATTCGAATAGCTGAACTTCTTGTGCAGTATTGGCGATCAATTCGCTAGGTGGACAAGTACGTCATGCCCGCAGCATTGTCTAGCTTGATCTCGACGTTCAATTTGGCAGATACTATTTTCAAGTCCACGTCCATAGGGCCGTCAATAGGAATGGCGTAGACAGATCCTCCATCCCACTATTCCTTGGGGCTGATTCCGAGGTCAACAACGAGGTGCGCATCTCTTTACTTCCCGAGCATAGGAAAACTGAGGTGTTGGGTGGCCCATTGCAAGTCGCGTATCTGCCGAGCGTCCTGCGAGGTATGAACCCATAAAGGCTGGGGAATATGTCAATCAGCGCCTGAAGGATATGTACTACTAAACAAAGTCAACTTAGGAGAATGTAATTTTATTGGTCTCACTGGTTTCGTGTCAGTCAGCGTGAGCCAGCAAGATGTCGGTACAGTAGGTAGTCTGGCAAAGGTCTGGCTCGAGACCTAGTGTTGTTGGCAGATCACTGCCATTCTGCCATTCGCCGTGGCAAAACCTGGCGGTTGGCAGAATGTGTGGGGCAGAACTTGGCAGAAACCCCAAAGTTACCGAGGCATACGTGAGACGCGAGGTTTGCCGACACTTCTTTGGTGTGCCCAAACCTGCAGACGTCCTGAACCTCGTCAGTGAAAACGGGACATGGGAAATCTGTGTCAACATACGGAAATCATTATATTCTCCGTAGATAATGTGTCGGCAGATGCCGACGCGAAGGTTTATTAATTTAAGAGATGCTTCAGTTCTAAAATGACGTCGTTTGTCGCCCGAACACGTCCAACTTGAAACATGTCACGGCACTGATTGCTGACCATTTGCCGACGCTTCTTTTGGTGTGCCTAAACCTTCGCGTCGGCAGACGTCCTAAAGGGCACGTCGCATAGCTTCGTCTGGGGAGAATGCATCCTCCAGATCACTAATTCAATTCCAAGCATCGCCAATTTTGCACAGGAGATTTGCACTTGAACGACGTACATGATTGGGATGCTTCCTGCCCCATCTGGCGTTATCTCCGAGTAAGACATGGTTCAAGCTCGAGGGTTGCTGCAGCTATAATAGCTCCGCATTGGCCGCACCGTTGCCATCATTCGTTCACGTACAATCTGAATGTGGAATTCCTATTAGTTTCGTGGTCTCGACGCTAGTGCTGTGGGCAGAACTGTTGGCGGGTAGTTTTGCCTGATTGCCGATTATCACCTTGCTTGCAAGGTATTCTTGCAACTCATAATTCGCTTTCCCACCTTACCTGGTTCTTTACTCCCAGCACGTGATCATTTCTTTTTGTGTCGTTGTTTGAGGTACAATTTTTCTACATATTGGATGGTAAGGTGGCGGCTTTGGTAAGGATCTTTGGGAACTGGCGTCTGCCTATGAGTCTTTTATAGAAAGGGGATTCCCCTGACCAGCATAGTCGCATATGGTAATACACACGCTTCAAACATCGAGCCTCATGCGCAATGAAGGCCTTCGCATATCATGACATCCCCTTCGCATGCGGGATGAAATGCGACATGTGGTCAGTGCGGGTGATCCACGCGCCGAGACGTCGCAGCAAGGGAGACAACTCAGCTGCCGGACGCAGCGACGCATTGCAGCCAGAGTCGCTCCAGGTTCGACGTAACCTCTTAAACAATTGCCGTCATGCTCATCTCGATGCTCGAGCTAGCAACGTAAAACAATGCCGAAGGACTATTTCTGTTCGGTCAGTCACTTTGATTTCGGTGTGCGTCGGGCTGCTGACCATTCCGTCAGCCGTTCTCAGGGGAAGGTCCCCTTGCCTGCAGCCCGAGTCGCTCTAGGTTCGACGTAACCTCTTAATCAATTGCCGTCATGTTCATCTCGGTGCTCGAGCTAGCAACGCTAAACAATGCAGAGGGACTATTTCTGTTCGGTCACGTCGGGCTGCTGACCATCCCGTTAGTGTGGCAGTGGAGCGCCAAGCTCGAGGGGGTTTTCGTTTCCACACCTTTCGTGCATCCGTGGTGGTCGATGGAGCCGCGCGCCCGCACGATGTTATGAGGGAACGATGCAACATATCTATCATCGACCGCAAGCTGGTGGATGACGCACGGCCTTTTGGCATTCTCTGTATGCCCTGCACACTGTTCTAATCGTTATGTAAAAAATCGCCTGATTTTTCCTGCGCCTTTCATAGACGTACTTGCTTCATTGTTTTTGGACGAATACGACGCGTCTTCAGGTGATTTGAACCTGATTGTACCACACGAGAAGTTCTTCACGATGTATGTATTTCTGCGCAAGCTGGCTGGATATGTCACTGCGGAAAGACAGATGGAAGCTCATTCATCGGTCACCGCCTCGGTCGCGCGTTTCGTCCGTTATCGAAAATCGCACCTGGTCATTTCTTTGACGCAAGCAGGAGTGATAGCCCGACGGAAGAGGTCGCTTGCAGTACTACTACTGCGGACATGACTTTTATGACGGCGGGAGGCGTTGCCACTTTGTACCCCGAATTCACGCTATACGACTGAGTGCAGATGCATTTGGTGGCATCCATCCACAATAAGGCGGACGATGAGCGCGGTGGCGTAGTGTGGGATATACCAGTGTAACCTGCAGGAGGGCGCGAAACGTGGGGTAGAATCTTGGATAAAGCGAACTAGTGGAAGTTCAACGTTCGACCGCAAGCGAGCTGTGAGAAACGGAAAACTGTACATCTGCAACACACCCCAGTTCTCGCTTGCTTTGAATGCTTACTGCTCAGTGACGCAACTTGCCGATTGGTGGAGATACCTCCTTTCCAAAAAAAACTCGAGTCCGTAACCAATCTATCCAAAACCAAGCGGTCAATGAGCAGCTCAATGGATCAGGAAACAACGAACAGCTAGACGCCTTTGCGTGGCTCGATTCAGCCTAAAACAGCGAGCAAGTCGGCGCCAGGCGGCAATTCCCAAGTTCTAAAATGTCGTTGTCGTTTGTCGCCCGAACACGTCAAAACAAGTCACGGCAGTGATTGCCGACCACTTGCAGGCGCTTCTTTTGGTGTGCCTACACCCTCGCGTTGGCAGACGTCCTAAACCTCGTCAGAAATTTCATTTCCTGATGTTGTGAATCAAGCCGTGAGCATGTGACGCGGCATATCTACGTCACAATAAGTAGCGGAGTTCATGTAGTATAAATAGTTGGACTGGATGTTCC
>MU837924.1:0-15836 GCA_029603245.1 Rhizopogon salebrosus TDB-379
GTACAGGCACCGCATGACCTTTATAATACAACCAAAAAAGGAAGAGTTTGCACATCCGCGTCCTCAATTATTTAATAGCATCTCGGTACGTCTGATGACAGCACTATAGAATCAGTACCTTGGTCAGTCGCATGACAGCAATCGTGGCAGACCGTGGCAGACCGTGGCAGGAGGTCGTAATATATAAACATTGGCGATCGTGGGGAAGGATGAATAAAACCGTTTCTTCTACAGGATGATGTACGTGTGGATGAAGTGAGGGTATAACAGAGCCCACGCTCGGGGCTCTGAGCACAATGATCGGCGCTTGAGTTTGATCCACCGTTTAATCCATTGCGCGAACAAAGATGCAACAGGAACCAGAGCAGCTGAATCGAATAAACCTGGATTCGTTTCAGACAAGACCTGTCTTACGAACCAATAAGATGACCATCAGCGTGAAAAACGGGAATCATACTCACCCATCCAGAATTGTTAACTACCATCATCAGAGAAATACATTGTCACATTGATGGTATGAGTCCCGTCGTCATACCGCACAGTGCATCCCTCACTGCTAGACGCACACTTTTTAGCATGGTTTTTCCAACAGTACAATCGAGTGAAACATCTAGAGCACCCTTCACACTTGAATCTTTCGCCGTAGTGTTGGCGCAGAGTATGGCGTGGAATAGCACTCTTTTGCAGCACTGTGTTGCAACCAGCCCAAGTGCATGAAGCTCTGCTACCCTCACCTCCACGAGAAATCCCGTGCCATCTTTGTGCATGGCGCTTTATGGACCTCTTGTCGGCTTTCACCCAAAGACCACAAGGTGAGTCTGTGCGAAAGCATTGGCCAACGATTATGCGGCCATTGACAGCCCCCTGGTCTGCAAGGTCATACCCATCTATGCAACACCCATCAATGTTGAAAATACGAGGGGTCCCTGGCTGCTGGCCACCTTGCTCGCTGGGCACCACGGCTTGGTAGTTGTGGCCCACAGGAGGGGTGGGATGGTGTGTGTTTGGATGAGGAGTTTCTGACATGGAGACTGGAGTCGACGACACCGACGATGAGGGGTACTGTGGTGTTAAGCTATGAGCCGAATGATCAAAAGAGAAATGACCAAGATTGTCGAAGTTACTGTGGGGGGGTAGGATGAGATGATTCTGCAATATGCCATTGTGGGACGTGCCTAGTATCATCTTCGTAGCTTTGAGCAATTGTATGGCTTCCGTACGGTGGCATGGAAGTATGTGTGTTGCTGGATGCCTGAAATGCTGTATTCTGTAGCGGTGGCACAGGGTTTCCAATCGCAATGTATCTTCCTGGAATACCACCTGACACTTCAGTAGGGAGGCCGACATATAGACTGCGATAACTATCAGAGCTGCGTGTACTATAAATGCAAAAAAGAGGAAAAGAATGAGTCTCAGGTGAAATGCCGTAAACAGACTCAAGTACCTTGGACAAGAAGGTGGATTTGCGTCGCACAACTCTGTGATATATCTAGCATCTCCTGTGTATCTCTGAGCATCAGTATTGTAAAATGGCGCTACAATTGTCGGAATGTCGTTGAATGCCTGAAATGTTGTGTACTCTTGTGAGAACAAAGGATTCTCAGTGGCGAAGTTTGCATTTCCATCTGGAGCATAAGCAGGCAGACCAGAGTTTCGCAGACTAAATACCAGAAAGAGAAAAGGGAAAGAAAAAAAAATGAGCTTCAGGTGAGATGATATTGGAAGAAAATGTTGTGTACCCTTGTGACAACCAAGGATTCTCGATGGCGAAGTTCGCATTTAGCACGCCATCTGGAGCATGAGCACGCAGACCAGAGTTTCGCAGACTAAATATCAGAAAGAGAAGGGGAAAAAATGAGCTTCAGGTGAGATGATGTGGGTTGAAGACTCCAGTAGTACCTTGAATCACTGTTGACACCAAAAGGCGAGATCGCATCCCTTAAATGTCACCATCAAATGGAGCGATCACCGTGTTACTGTAACACACACCTAGACTGTGAGTAGGCTGCTCTGAAGTCATCATTAGGAGGATCCGTTGCAGTATACCTGGAAAAACCCATCCATGAGAGAAGACAGACATGCAATGGTAAATGTTCACCTCAATTGGGGTCCAGCCACCAGCGGCGGCGAACTGATCTGACTGTAGCGATGTCCCACTGCTCTGTGACGAGAACCATAAGTCACTGGTGCTGTAGCTAACCACAGCCAACTTACGAACTACCAATCGGAACATGCGTAGAACGTCTCTTTGAGAAGGAAATGCTATTGTCCGAGCGGCCCATACTGAGGTAAATTCGAATGCGGGAAGGTAAGGGGATCAGAGCCTCTTCTTAAGTTACAAAGAGCCAAAACCATACTGGAAAAGCAAGAATTCTCTTTGGAATCATGGCCCATGAAGCCACAGCTAAACTGGCCAACTAGCTGTGCTACAGGATAAGTATATGGTGGATTAGTCGGAATGGCTGTACTACATCGTGAGGAATCGGAGCTATTGCAGATAGCGATTTGACCAAGAGATTTGGGATTCCAGAAAGCCACTCGTAAGTTAAATCACAAAACTCATCCAGTTCACGGCACTTTATCCTTTTGATTGTCGAGCTCCCTCTAGAATAGAAATGGAGCACAGGGACCGCAACGTCAACGATAGCGGACTGATTTTCAGATAAGAACGGGTTTGCGAGTTCGAGTCTCAGTGAGCTGGAGGACACTGGGGCCGGGAATCATCAGTAAAATGGGGCCAAGTTTGCCATAGTCGCTTCTAGGTGGCCCAGCTTTACGAAATTATTGAAATATGGGGAAACCGGCACAACTGCAGTGGCACTGTGGCACGCAATCATGACAGCCGTGGAGGAGGCAAAGCGCAGCATCGTGGAAACGCTGCAGATTGTACTTTATGTTCTTCAAGTAACAGCCCAAGCGGTGCCAACGACTCTGTATTCTGGAATCACATCAAAACCCAACCCAACAGAGAGCACGCACACATGAGACAGAATGATGACTATATTTCATGACTGCATGGAAGCGCAATAGAATCCAGATCTCAATTCTTGATTTTATAGCCATCACTTTGAAACGGTAGGAATATCCGCGGGCAAGTTCGTTCGTAAAGCTCAGCTCCATGTGCCAGTGAATGCAAGTCTGTACTACATGATGTCCCAGAGACAAGAGTCAGCGGGGAATGGAAATTCAAGTTTGCCAAAAAAAACCAGGAGACCCAGGGAGACATGGAGGACTCGATGACAACCGACGAGCCACCACTGTGAGGTCCATCCGTAGTAGCATTATGGTAGAGTAGAATGACAACTTACCGTGAGGAGCCTTCGTAACAGTATAGAGTAGAGATGCAAAGAGATGCAGCGCCAGTGAATAAGTTGTATTTATTCGGTTCATGCACGCGAATAGCCTAGGACGAGTACGGTGATCTAACTTGAATGAATTACTGATAACGGTGATATGGTAAAATACCGGTCGACGATTCTTCCACTAACGACTCTGATGGTGGTACAGCCCGCTTGTGAAATCTACAGCATTTCTACACAGCATTCGTTGTAATTATGCATGCAGTAGTTTTACCGCAAGTATGAGTATTTCTGCCTGGCCAGCATCCAATGTTTGGCCGCCAACTGCCACTCAGTGGCGTATCAAACACTGGTATTATGATACTGGGGCTCAGGGGGGCCGGAGGCCGAGGTGTATGCACTCCTTAAACCCCCAGGTAGATGAATACGGGTACGCGGTGCTCTTCTCCAACCGCGCGAAATTGAACATGAATAGGCGACATGCGCGATAATGTCGAGTGATTTTCTGCGGCACACTCGTCATTGACGAACGATCGAGACCTGAAATATTGTGCAATCTTGCTCTGCTTGAGAACACTGATTCACACTATTATTGTACTAAGCTATTCGAAGTCCCGAATGAACATACCCCGGCGTATATTTCCTTCGGTTCAATGCAATTGGGGTGATGTATTCCATTGAAGCATAGGCCGTTGGATTGGATGCCACAAAATGTTCTGCTTGTATGCCTTGCATGACGAAATGCAGCCAATAGTGTTGTTACACCAGGGAATTTGGATTGGCGTTTGACCAACCTTAGGCCCTGCCAGTGTGGGAGAAGGTCAACTCTCAAGCGCTCGCGGTTGACATCAATTATTTTCAACAGCTTCTGTAAATCGCCTATTCATGTTGCTTTGAACGGTGAAGAACCCTAGTCACGCATCTTGCGCTACACAATCGTTGACGCTGGAGTACACTTGCATTTCGCGTACCGAGCATCGCGCCTTGGAGGACAGGAGTGGAAAGTATGTTTTAATCGGAGCTTTAAAATAACGACCCCATTTGTTCGTTGGCAAATTGAGTGAGGGGACGACTTGCCACTGAGGCTGGTGTTGGACTCGGCCTACGTGTTTTGTTTTCTACCCTTCAAATTTGTTCTCCAAAACGGCGTTCGCTGGTGGAATCGTCTCGCGACGCCCGGAGACTGCAGCCAGGTCTTCGGCGATGGATAATCCTCCAAACGCTAATATACACACTATAGTCAAGGCTCAAATTGTTTTCCTTCTTTCCACCCTTACAGAGGACAATTTCGACCGCAATCAGCTCGAAATTCGCTCGGTAGGTCTTATCAGCATCCCTTTGTGTTATTGAAATATCCATATCTTACTTGAAACTTCTCCAATAGCTTTCTGAACAGCACGGACTTGATACATACCTCCATTTTATCCGTCGTCTGATCATTCATTCCCAAGGAAGGCTAGCACCTTCAGCACCTCCATCAGCTTTTGATACTTCCGCCGCTTTGACTTTTCGGCTCCTCGTTCAAGAAACTCAACGACTTGCCCGTGACCCTTTTCTTGCGGACCGTTTTCGTGAGGGTATAGACAAGGGCGAGGGGGACGCATTCAGGCATTTTGATCTCCTGCGATTCGCCGATCGGGTTGCTTTACGTCCTTTGGAGAGGCTTGTTCTGGCCTCCGCCATCGTATCTTCACCCACGAGGAAGGAACTTTCTACCCAAGCAATGACTCTTATACGACACGACTTTGAAAACGCAGTGCTTGCACTTTGCCAGCACCCCTCATTCGACCATGCCGATCTTTCCCCTCAACAAGTCGCAAAACTCATGTCGAATCTTCTCTCCGAGTCTGCTTCTGACGCCCCAGTCCTGGACCCCGCGCAGCGTCAAGCGCTTATTGCTGCCGCGCAGGCAAAGTATGGGCCTGAAATCGTTGCTCCTATCTTACACCGCATCTTCCCAACATTGAGGTCAGACCACGCGTCTATCGCATTTGTACACTATTAATCCAAACTCTTTTGCGCAGCCTGTCTCCCGGGACTTCCCTAGTCCAGACGCTAATTCAGTTAGGTCCGGAAATCACAAGTGATGTGGATACTGTCTGCGCCCTGCTTCAACGCTTTGGGATCTCGGATGGAAATCCTCCTCGAGACAATCAACTGGTGGAGATCATGTCCAATTTGGCTCGACTGGCCGCGGAAGGGACAATTTTGTGTGATGTTGGTGCATTGGTGAGAGCCTTAAGCAGCTTCGTAAGTGTTTACTCGATCGAGATTTACATTTCCTCACATGCATGGGCAGCACGTGACCTTAAACTGGGCGAGTGTCATTAAGGCATTCGATTTACCTGACCGTCATGGGGTGGATACTGCTACTTTAAAGCTTCTGATTGCCATCCTACTTAACTCCCCGCGTGATGCCGAACCTCACGCGGTGACTGGTTTCTGGGGGACATGGACGAACTCAATGTACCAACTGAAACTCCTTGATGCGTTGCTTTCCCTGCCCGCCGATACTTTCAACTTTGTATCCTTGCCAGGCAGGAAGATAGTTACAGTGGATGATGTTGCACTTGCGAGCCCCACAATCAAGTCCCTCGCAGCCAACGTACAGAGTCACACTTGGAATTCACTGGATGTTTTCGAGGTTCTCGTAAGACTTGCGGACTCGGAAAGTGTCGAAATTCGCTCGTGCGTCAGGGATATGCTTGACAAGGCACTGAAGATCAGCGCGGA
The DNA here is from genome assembly GCA_029603245.1 of Rhizopogon salebrosus TDB-379. Taxonomy (NCBI): domain Eukaryota; kingdom Fungi; phylum Basidiomycota; class Agaricomycetes; order Boletales; family Rhizopogonaceae; genus Rhizopogon; species Rhizopogon salebrosus. The sequence continues at coordinate 6,033 of MU837924.1, forward strand.
GCTGGTACAAATGGGTTTGCTGCAAGTGCCGGTGAGTTGTTCTATCCTCGTGTAGTCGTTTTCCTGAATGGCCTCAAGGATGCAAAATGGAACGACATACGCGTGGAATACTCTCGCAAACTTCTGGCCATGTTCCTCGCCGGACATCCTAACCACCAACTAGTCTTCATGCGTCTGTGGCAGATCGAACCGACCTATCTGACCGACGCCTTCCGCGACTTCTATGAGGAGAATCCTCTCAATATCTCGAGGATCCTGGACGTAGCTCAGGACCTCAAGGTAAGCCAAAGTGAGCCTCAAGGCGCTCATGATGATTATAAATGGGATCAGATTCTGGAGAACTTGCTCGAGGTCCGGCCTTTCGCATTTGCCCTGGATGTCGCTTCCCTGGCATCACGTCGGGAATACCTGAACCTCGACAAGTGGTTGGCCGATAACGTCACCGCGCACGGAGCAGAGTTCTTACGCGCCATGGTCACATTTTTGGAAGTCAAGATGGAGAGCGAGAAGGTGTCGAGAATGTCTGACCCCGCCGTTGATAATCGCACGCTGTCCCTGAGTCCCCATACAATCACCATTTTCCTCCGCACTCTCCGAAATAAGTGAGTAATTGTGCTTCCGGTTTTGTTTTCTCTTTTCTTATCAGGTTAATAGCTCTGCCAAAATGCCCAGAGAAGACATTGATTACTGCCTCGAAGTTCGCAATTCCTGCCTGCAGGTTCACCCTCGTCTTATGGGTCTCATACCCGACAGCGATATCGAACCTGGATTATCTGTGGTCAATTACTCGCAAGAAATTGAGGGTGAAGTGGATGCCATTTACAAGCAGATGTACGACGAACAAACATCTATCGATGAAGTCATCGCCCTTCTCCAACGCAGCAAAGCTTCATCTGACACTCGCGACCACGAAATCTTCTCCTGCATGCTTCACTTCCTCTTCGACGAATACAAATTCTTTCAATCATACTACCCAGCGCGCGAACTTGCCATGACCGGTTATTTATTCGGCTCTATCATTCATCACGAACTTGTCGATTCCATTCCTCTCGGCATTGCTATACGTTATGTTGTTGATGCCCTCAACTGTCCCCCCGACACCAATCTCTTTAAGTTTGGTCTCCAAGCCCTTTCTCGCTTTGAAACTCGCCTGGCTGAGTGGCAGCCTCTGTGTCAGGCTCTCCTTAGAATCCCCCACCTTATGGAAGTTCGCCCCGACCTGGCGGCTGTTATCCACCGAGCCATCGCTGCTGGTGGCGACGGATCGCGCAGCAATGCTGACATGCGCGGAATCTCTACTGGTCTTACTGCTGACCCTGCGCCTGTGTTCACCGCTATCCGCCCTGACAAGCTAGATGAAGAGATCATCGAGCCTCCGGAGGAGCTCTCCGACAAGGTCTTGTTCATAGTGAACAACCTCGCACCCAACAACTTTGACGCCAAGTTATCGGAGATGAGGGAGCAGTTTGACGATGCCTTTGCGAGGTGGTTCGCTAATTATCTGGTGGACCAACGCATCAGCATTGAGCCCAACAATCATCAGCTATATCTCCGGTTCCTCGATGCCCTCGACAAACAAGTTCTGTCCAAGTTCATCCTACAGGAGACTCTTGTCAAAGCAGCAGCGGTGTTGAACAGCGAGAAGACGATGCAAATCCCGTCGGAACGTTTGGTTCTGAAAAACATGGCGTCGTGGCTTGGCACCATCACGCTTGCTCGCGACAAGCCGATCCGTCACAAACATATCTCCTTCAAGGACCTTCTGGTTGAGGGCTACGATCATGGACGCCTCATAGTCGCCATTCCGTTCGTTTGCAAAACTCTCGAGCCTTGTTCCAAATCCAAGGTTTTCAAGCCACCTAATCCTTGGTTGATGGCGGTCGTCAGCCTACTGGCCGAGTTGTATCACTATGCGGACATCAAGTTAAACTTGAAGTTTGAAATCGAGATGCTGTGCAAGGGCCTCGACATCGACCTTGATACTGTCGAGGCTACGACCGTTGTGCGCAGCAGGAGCTCCGCTGGCGACACAGGACCTGCGATTCCCGAATACGTTACCGACATAGATTCCATGCCGATGAATGGGTTTGATCCAGCTCATATGCAGGGCGATTCCCAGGTTATGCCGATTGGACCTACATCGGCAGCTGAGCCTCAACGTGCTGTGGGGGCCCATATCGAATCGATTCTCTCGAGCTTGGCTACGAGCATCGTGGTCAGCGCGCAGCTTGCACCTTACAACGCCAACCACTCCTTCAAGCGTGCAGTCCAGCTTGCTATCGACCGTGCGGTTCGGGAGGTAAGTAACTCTGTATCTGTTCCTGCTGCATAGGCCTGAACTTAGGCTTTTCCCAGATCATCGTTCCAGTCGTTGAGAGATCTGTGACAATTGCTGGCATCTCGACTCGCGAGCTTGTTGCCAAGGACTTCGCGACAGAGCCTAGTGAGGAGAAGCTGCGTAAGGCTGGGCACCTAATGGCACAGAAGCTTGCCGGGAGTCTCGCACTAGTCACCTGTAAGGAGCCATTGAAGAGCAACCTTGGTGGCCACCTACGTGCTTCTCTGGTGGACCATGGGTTTAGTGAAGTAAGTGATCAATACTTGTAGCGTGCTGGGCCTTTATTTACAGTGGTGAAGCAAACGATATCCGAGCAGGTCCTGGCGATTCTCGTGCAAGATAACGTGGACATTGCGTGCGCAGCGATTGAAAAAGCTGCCATGGAGCGAGCTGTGACAGAGGTAGATGAGGGTTTTACATCCTCGTATGAGTCTCGTCGTCGTTACCGCGAGGTATGTTGTCCGGCCTATCACCAGAATATCGCTGACCTCGCCTCACCAACAGCTTCGCAGCGGGCAGGCATTTTGGGATCCTGCAGCTCAGCCGTCGAACTTCTCTGCTGGTCTTCCAGACCCTCTCCGCATTAAGCCAACCGGTCTGCAACTCCATCAAGCGGCGGTTTATGAGGACTTTGGTATGTTGGTTATTAATGTCTGAGCGTGACTAGTTTTTACGTTCTATCCCAATCCAGCTCTAGATGCCAAACGTGTTGCTGTTACACCGATGAGTCGGCCAAGTTCGACGGTGTCGTATACTCGTAACGAACACATGAACCCAGCACTCTATGCCGCTTCGCCCGCTCCAGAACCAGCCCTCGCAGCTGTATTGTCACACCAGGAGGCGGTGGATCGCTTCACGGTAAGCATACTTCTTTGTTTTATCTGCGGGCAAGCTGACCACTCCGCGCAGGTGATTTCGAGGGACCTGGAGGGCTTAATCGTCCAGTTACCCATCCAATCACTGGCTGCCCTCCCTCCCAATCATGATCTCCGTCACCTTGTCCGCCAGATCCTCTTCGTGGCAGCAAATTCCGTTGATCGTCATCGCACTCCCCTACACATGTCTCAGAAGATCGTTCAACTGCTGTATAAAACGAGTTCCCAGCTTGGCAGGGAGATTTATGTTGCCTTATTAGACCAGCTTTGCCACTCGTTTGAAGATGTTGCTAAAGAGGCTATTACGTGGTTGCTCTATGCGGAGGATGAGGTTAGTCATGTGTAATCCTCCTCTGTGCACTACTCACATTGCTTTAGCGCAAGCTCAATATCCCCGTTACTGTAACTCTACTTCGCAGCGGCCTTGTCAATACTTCACTCCAGGATCAACAACTGGCCAAGAACTTGTTTACCGATCCGCGCCCCAGCTTGCAGAACTTCGCAGCAGGTCTCATTCGCGAATGTCTATCGAGCGATCCCCCGGTTGCCTCTCAGAGTCAGTTGACATACTCCATCGAAGTCCTTGGCCAGTTAGCACAAGCTGGCAAAGCCAATGAAGAGTATGTTGCGACCAAATTCCATAAGTTTGTGTGCTGACCAGTATTCGCTAGGGTGAATCGCCTTCTTGATGACCTTCGAGGCGTTCGTAGATCGAGCGTGACCTTGCCAACAGAGAGCATGGTGGTTCGCCAACCGTCAGTCAAGCCAGAAACCGAACAGCTTAGAGAAAAGTTGTTCATCTGGTTCCAACAATGGGTCACCATTTTCCAGAGATCTCACTCTCCAGAGAAGGCATTCGTCCCTTTCATCTCCCAGCTAACGAAGCAGGGAATTTTGAAGGTCGAGGACATTTCTTCGTTCTTCTTCCGTGTATGTGCGGAGGCAAGCGTGAACAGCTACATCAAGTGCATGGCAGCCGGAGAGTTCGACTACGCTTTCCAAGCTCTTGATGCGACGTCAAGACTAATCGTCTATATCATCAAGTATCATGGCGACGCTTCTGGAATCGACAATGACCAAGCGAAAGTCCACTACCTCACCAAAATTTTGTCAATTTTTGTTCTCGTTTTCGCGAACATGCACGAAGAACAAGGCGTTCTCTTCCAACAGAAGCCATTCTTTAGATTCTTCTCCAGTCTCATTAGTGATCTGCATTCCATCGCGGAACATCTAGGGTCAGCTTACTTCCATTTGCTGATCGCTATTAGGTAAATAACCATTTTAACGCTGCGTTTCTATTATCACTCACAACTGCACAGCGACACATTCAGTTCTTTGCAACCCACGTACTTCCCTGGGTTTGCATTCTCTTGGCTCTGTCTGATTTCGCACCGACTTTTCATGCCGAAACTACTGTTATCTGAGAACCGTGAGGTGAGATCATGCGCTCTAATTTCCAAGGACCTTCATAACAATTCCGACAGGGTTGGTCCGCGTTCCACAAGCTTCTTCTTTCCCTATTTAAGTTCCTAGCGCCCTTCTTGAAAGAGGCTGATCTCCAACTCGCATCTCGTGACCTATATCGCGGGTCCCTCCGACTTCTCCTCGTCCTCCTTCACGACTTCCCAGAGTTCCTTAGTGAATATTACTTTAGTCTCTGCGATGTCATTCCTCCGCGTTGCATTCAGCTTCGCAACATCATCCTCAGCGCGTTCCCCATGTCTATCATCCTCCCTGACCCCCATCTACGTAACACCAAACTTGACTCGATTCCCGAAATGGGACCTATACCTCCCATTCTATCCGATTTTGCTTCGGGTCTCAAAAGTGCCGACCTCCGCAACAACCTCGATCAATACCTGCTTAATCGCGGAACCCCTTCATTCCTTACAACACTCAAAGATCGCTTGAGGCTGCCCGGCGTGCCAGAGGGTTCGACTGAGTCGTACAACCTGTCACTGATAAACTCCCTTGTCATGTACGTTGGAGTCTCTTCAGTCGCCCAGGCCAAGGCAAGGAGTGGCTCCTCTGTGTTTGTCGCAAGCGACCCTGGCGTCGTCGTTCTACAGTACCTAGCTACTAATTTAGATGTTGAAGGTGAGTGCCAACATGGTACTTCATATGACATAGATTGACGGCCGCGTAGGACAACACCACCTCTTGAGCTCTATGGTTCTCCATTTGCGATATCCCAACGCCCATACCCACTGGTTCAGCTCTTTACTTCTCCATCTCTTTGTCGAGGTAAAGGACGATCGCTTCCGTGAAGTGATGACACGTGTTCTTCTGGAGCGCTTCATCGTCCATCGCCCTCATCCATGGGGTGCCCTGGTTACCTTCATTGAGCTACTCCGCAACTCGAAGTATGAGTTCTGGAACAAGGAGTTCATTCGCGTTGCACCCGAAGTCACCATGTTGCTTGAGAGCGTGAGTCAAGATACTGGTTAATTGAAATTGTTACTCAATCAACTTTACAGGTCGCAAGGTCCATCTATCAGCCATAGACTCGCTTTGTCTTTGTTCCTGCTATTTGTCGCGCATATCTGTTTCTTTGGGTTTTCTCCTTGTTCTTTAACCGCACTCACTGTATTGTAACAACCTTTCCCGTTTTCAAGTGTTGAATGAGGTGTAACATGAACTTTGGGTATAGCAGCAAACGTGCTGCACAACCTTATCGACGCTTCTCTGACTTGTCGATGTTTATAGCACTCTTTCAAAAGTCCTTTACATTTACAATACTATGTACACTTGTAGGCCTTCCATGCTAATCAAGCCATGACATGCAAGCGCTGAATCCCCACTTCCCGTCATTCGACCTGAGAGCTGATCCCCAAACACTGAATGCATCAATAAGTAAAGGAGTTATATGTTAATAAGACTCACCCGGCGCCCTCTGTGCCAGCTGCCCCGATCCTATCTGCTCTCCCATCAACTACCAACCAGTCATGCACAGTCACGCCTGTGCGGATAATCGCAGCACACGCTCAAGTCCTTCAGTGTCAGTCGATTGCAGGGAAAGCACCATGTTTGAAGAAAATGGATTCTTGATCAGGAAAAGCAGCCCTGCAAAATAAATATGTAGCATGTCACGGATCCGGACACACCATTTCCAGACCCACTAGATGATGGGCGGTCAAATCTCTTGCCGTTCAAAATCCAAGTTCCTCCTTCGTAGGTCCCTTCTCGCATATTCTCGCAGCAGAAACAACTCTGATCTCAACTCAATATCCTTTGGTTGAGTTTAGATTGGTTCATGTTTGTAGTAGTTCACTGTTCAATGCAATTATATAAATATCTAGAATTTGAGTCGAGTTAAATCTGAATAAAACCAACAGGCTGCTATCACTGTATTGAAGGTGCGACTGTAAGCTCTGTACAGAACAAAGTAGTTTACCGATGGGCGGCCCGGCACCAGTCAGATCAATGAATCAGGACAATGGACTACCCATACCCTATCTTGTCGAGGGAGGCTGTCTGCCCAGAATGTTCGGCTGACAATGTTGACACCTGCGCCATCGAGAATCAAAGAGTCAACGAAAATTCGAGCCATAAGGTGCAGATGGTAGCATACGCAGCGCCATAAACTGTTCCTTTGGCCCCCCTTCACCTTCGCCATTGGGAAGTCGAGGGGGGAGTACCAAGAATATGGTCGAATTGTTGAAGCCTACATTATACGTCGCTCTGATGGTAGTGTAACTGGTAGGAGTCCATATGGGAATGTGTCTGATAGGAACATTAATTCTGAGTATGCATTGCTCATCAACAATATTGTATGGAGATTCATCAAGACAGGGAGACATTACGATATCGACGGGAAGTTCCGTGACATTGGTGGGGACAAGTCCGTAGTCAATTGCAAGCTCAAGCGTTAATACGTGTGTTTGGGTCGGCGCGAGCCGCATTGTGGTCGAAGTGTTGCATACCGCAAGCTCAAATCCCACGCACAGCGGAATCGCAGCTGAAACGACTGACCACCATCTTGATAAACTAGATTTGGCGACACGGGTATTAATCAACATTTCGGAGCCCAATTCCCGCGGCTGGTGTTCTAGAGAATGGTTTGCCATCGATAAAATCTGGTATGACATGGTGAGCAGGTGCATGTACGACGGTATCGATTGAGATGGTGAAATTGATGCTTAGAATTGGATGTGCTGAATTGTATGCCAGAGGGTCACCGAAGAGTCCGATCTACAGTGGAAAGTTCAGATGACAATTCCAGCATTTGGAAAAGTCAAATTACCTCGTAAGGTTCACCAAGAACTACTTGAAATCGAGTTGCTTTGTCTCTGCACGCAGTGCACGGAGATATCCGGAGTGAGAGTCTCGAACTGTATGGGGGCATTCTTAAGAGCGTAAACATTCACCATGTGCCATTCTGGTATATGTGTTGTCCAAGCTGTCTCGTCACCTGGTAGGATGGCAAAATACGCGCCATGCAGACACTCCACGCGAAGGAGCGGATCGACCTCCTGTGTACCTTCCTCGTCAAGAAGATAGAGAGTAAAATACGTCCGGAGAACGTTGTGATGCTGTAGGGCAGCCCATCCTTCCATCGCACGAAGCTGCTCCCATCGTATTCTAGGACGAGAGACCTTGAGATTTCCGTGTCCATCTGAGCTGGCTTTAGACCAGGAGACGGATCCACCAACGGCATAAGCAGATGGATAAGTGCAAGTCAAGTCTATACTTCTGGACGCTTTGAAATCCACACCAGTAGATCAGCTTAGCTTCGCAAATAATGATAAAGTCCACAGTCAAGGGGAAACGAGGGAGAAAGAAAATGCTGTTCCCTGGCGTGGATGGGGAAAGGACCGAGAACCTGTATCGACGCGAGTTAACTCATTGACCGCTAGTGAGCGTGCAAGTCTCGGATACAATAACGTACATCTCATTCCCGAGATACGTCGACCCGCCATCCAGTAGTGCAAGGGGTGAAGTCCGGGCCGATACGCAAGTCTGTAGACACTGCGCAGTCGTGCGAGATATTGCAGTAGTGTATGGGATAGTTAACGACATGCGATTGTTCTCTGGCTAGCATAAACACCTCTGAAAGTCGCCGTTTCTTCCAACCATATGACAGTACTAGTATGTGACACTATGTGTTTGGAAACAGGCCGCCCACTGTGCTGATATTTTCTGCTTCCTGGTAGGAATTGACTCCTCCAATCTGGGCCGGAGTTAACGAGTCGTATATCGGGCAAAGATTACTCCAGCCTGTGTCTGCTATCAGTTCGATCAGAACCTAAGAAGAACATCGAACAGTTACTAGGTGAAGTCTTCGTATCATTCCGAACCCCGGCGAAATTTTCAGCCATAACTACTGCGAAACCACTGGAAACATGAGTCACATTACAACAGTTTCAGAGTGCTCAAGACCCTCACGCTGCAAGATGCCAGTCGATGTGACTTGGTAAACGATGAGATCAATGCTATTGCTGGGTCCATAAACGTTGTTTTTCTCACCAATGCAAGAACCATGGACCGTGGTTATCCGTGACCCATCTAACCACCATCTGTTGGCCTGGAGTCCCGGCAGATACTACATCCCTACGTACGGGATTGATATAGTTAAAAGAACTGTTGCCAGAGCTCTGCACGACATCAAAGGGATGCTACAACGACGGTGAGTTATCGAGGGTGAAATCGTATCCATAAATGCTTACACCATGAAGATGAATTGGATGCTACAACGATAGTGAGTTATGGAGGGCAAAATCGTGTCCATAAATGCTTACACCAGAGAGAAAAGTCGGATGCTAGGCGGAGGTTATGAGATGCATGTAACATGGTGCTCGAATGTGCGTGAAACTTACAGGAACACTCTCACTGCCAATCACCATTGTCAGTTCGACGACCTTGTTAGCCTCTAGAACATAAACACTTCCAGTTGGAAGGAGGTCGGTTGCCTGCTGTGCGCCGCTGAGGATCTGGAGCAGCACGGGCACTGTGGGGGGTTTGTATTCAACGCCGTTGACCACAAATATTCCGCCCTTCGTAAGGTTGACCATCATCCTCAAATTGATATCTGCCATTCCATACCCTGGAATCCCGGGTGCACCAGGGTTGACAAGTGCATGCAAGTTATTCTCGACGAACGGCATGGTACTATTGGTCTGCTTCGTGGTCGGATCTGCGACCGATGCGCCCTTGTATCGCAAAATTGCAGAGTTCTGACCACCGTTAAACGTTGCGTTACCAATGCCCGGGAATGATCGCATCCAATAATTGTCAACTGGCTGATTCGCATTAAGTATGACAGAGTATCGCTGTCCAGCGAACATTTGGATCGAGTCCACAAGAAGGGGCTCCGTCTCCTGACCGTCCGCTTCGATCATCGTCAGATCATGGTTATCGATGGAGAACACGAAGTTTGCATGGCAAGACATTGCTACAAGGCGCAGGCGGTATCTTTTACCGCACTCGACGTTGACCACTGCAAGGTCAGTCATCGGACCCCCTGGATATCGACCGAGACCGTTGATGAGCGCTGAATTAACAACAACATTGATCATATGGTTCAAAGCAGGGGCAACCACATGGTACCTATTATCAATCAGTGATGTGGATGCAAGTCGCAAATAGTGGTGA
>MU837926.1:0-13519 GCA_029603245.1 Rhizopogon salebrosus TDB-379
GACTAACACACGACACACCAGGTATCCCCTATAACGTTCCCTCCACCACCGCGAATCAAACTGTGCACACGCGCTCCCGCAGAGCATACGTTTCCTCAATGGGCACAGCAATTTTTGTACGACGTTGTTATTGTCTGTCCCGAAGCAAAAGCTCAACTGACACACTACCATGCAGGTAAACGACTCATTTCAGGCTCCTACGATGAGACGATCCAGTTCTGGGATATTGAAACAGGCGAAATGAAGAAATGCTTGCAGGTCAAAAAACCAGTCAGCTGCGTTGATTTCTTAGCAGAGGAGGGTGCGTCTTCATGTCACACGGGTTTGTTGGATTCGGAACTGATGTGATGTACAACAGAGGTTTTCATGGTGGGGTTCCATGACGTGGGGTACGTCTCGTCTCCTTGCTTCTTTCATAATATGTTCGTACTAATCCGATTACGCCACACCGCACCACACAGCCGCGTCCACCTCTTCTCCTCCGTGACATTCACCCCCTTCCAACAACTCGCAGGCCCCTCAACGGTATCCGCGCCGTCGCTTTGTCCTCCAAGAACTTCGTGAGCGCAGGCGCTGATAAAGCGCTAGTGTGCTGGGGTTGGCGTGCGGGGACGAAGATTGTTAGGTTTGGACAGCACTATTAATAATCGATGCTTGGATTGTTGATTGAACGCGCATTGCATCTTGATTTCGTCAATGATCTGAAATCATAACGCGAGGCCAAGGGCCGCAAAGCGCGGTGGCTGGAGGAGTAGGGATAAATTTGCGATTTTCATGGGGTAAATACAATGCATGACTACGTCAAAAGACTTCAACCCACTTTTCTTTACCATCCCCGGTCTTCTATTCTGACACTCAAGACGGAGAAAGCAGCGATGGTGGTGGAATCAATGGTATGCTACGATGTGACATTACCAGGAGGTAAACTATGAACGACACAACGTAAGGCCCCTTGGACAAGTCATGAGACAAATCCAGCTGGGCAATCCATTCCTCCGCCGCATTCTCTATGAGGGAAAGGAATGAACAACAGTGCGATTTCAAACGCATGCACCTCGCAATTGTAATATCCAGTCATGTCTGGGCAGGAAATAATCAATGTACGCCTCAAGGGCATAAAAATCGCGAGGATTCTGCGGGCGAACCACCCTGGCATAGAAGGACCAGTCATACTCGAGGTCTGCCTAGTCTGGTTAAGTTACTCCAGGGAGAGGTACGGATGGAGGGATCGTCCCAGAGACAAGGTCTCACCGACATGCTGTGCTTGACCTCTGGGAGACAAAAAAATTCCGTACCCATTAATGTAGCTGATATTTCTCCACATGTGTAGCCCGTACTCTGCGATGTCCGAATGTGGGTATTAAGCAATAAGAAGCGATACTAAGGAGAACGATGCAATACAGCAATGACGGCCAGTAGCTCAGGATGTATGTGTCTCGTGGTGCAGAAGGCGAGGAGTGGAAGTACGAATATATGAGAGCAAGTGGTAGGAGTTGGAAAGCACATCAATGAGAATGCGAGGACATCGGCGAAAGCGTGATGGAAATAGAGATTATAAACCGGAAGAGTGAATTCAATGATGACCGCCGGTGTTTTGAGCAGATGCACAACAACAAGTTGATCGGAAGCGAGTCCAGTGCGAAGTGATCATGGACGTAGCAGGTGTGGTGGACAACGTGGTGATGCCACCAGAATGCGGTTCTGGGGTTGGCTGGGTCTGAGCTTCCCCTGGCTGCTGGGTGACGTTGTTCGGGGGAGGCCGTGAGCTGCCCGCAGAGGTGTTCGTCGTGTTCTTTGCGATCTTTGCATCCCTTGCCTTTCGATTCTCCGCCTCCTTTGCAATCTTTCCATTCCTTGCTTCCTCTTCTTCTTTCGCCTTCTTTATCTGCAGTTTTCTCCGCGTGAAGTTCCTCTGTATGTTATATGTAGAGTCGAACGTCCGAGATAAAAAAAGGGGGACTTACGGGCCTGCTCTGCGCCAATGGGACGTCCGCTACTGCGGTGCGATGCTCATGCAACTCGATGCCTTCATCATGTTGTGCGTTTCGCATGTGAAAGAATCGGTGTCGGGCCCACCCAAGAAAGTGTCGTCGGATTTGCGTGTCGTCTGTATTGTGGTGGATGTGTTGGATGGGCGAGATGCGGCCAGGAGGTGCGCGTCCCTGCAAAGATATATGTCGAGAGACGTACTGTTGACGCGCAGAGGATGGGGATGTGCCAGAGGGCTGAGAATACGGGGGTCAGTAAAAACTAGATGAGATCTCAAAGACGTACGTGAGGATGACGAAGTGTGTCATTGGAAAGGCCTGGATAGGGATTCCTGCGCCAGTCTCCTCGACGTCGCGTAGCATTAGGCTGGAATACAAAAAATTAGACTCGATGAGGGTTTATAAACGTGTCGCATACATCAGATTTCTCCTGGGATAGTGTATTCAGTTGGTAAAAAGCGATGAGAAATGGTCAGCGCACATTCGGGTTCAGAAGGTCACTGACGCCAGCTTCTTTGACGATCGCGGAAATATCCCATGTATATGCATTGTTGTCATCGCAGCTAGTGGCAAGTAGCTTTCCATCGGTCGAAAACGAGACGCGATTCACATCTCTTGCATGTTGGAGGGGCGAACCGATGGGCTGGCTGTTTTCGAGGTTCCACAATCGCGCTGTGTTGTCCCAGGATGCGCTTGCGAGGATTCGGCCATTCGGAGAGATTGCAATGCCATAGACACTGTAGGTGTGCCCCGTCAAAACCTCGATTTGCTGCCAAGTGGTTGTATTCCACGTCCTAATCGAGTCATCACTTGACCCGGAAATAAGTGTTTTTCCGTCGGCAGTCCAAGTTAGGCAATTCACTTTCAATCTGTGTCCTTTGAGATTTGCGGCGAGTTTGCCTGTTTTCGCATCCCAGATTTTGAGATACTCCTCCTCGCTGCGTCCACCAGTCGCAATCATGGTCGTGTCTGGGGAGTAGATGGCTGCCCTCACTTCAGTGAGCCCGGTTTCAATTATTAGGATGGCCTTTCCGCTCTCCACATCCCACACCCTTGCTGTTCCATCATCAGACCCGCTTACCACTGTCCCACCGTCTTGACTCCAACACACAGATCTGACGATTCTGGTGTGCCCCGTCCATTTGGCGATGAGCTTTCCTGTGTCAACATCCCACAACCTCACCGTACCACCTTCACCCCCGCTAACAACTTTCTTCCCATCCGGAGACAATCCTATAGCATATACTGCACATTTACCATCCCGCCAGTCAATCCCCATTTGCTGTTCGCTCTGCAAGTCCCATACGCGCAGTGAACCATCATTAGAACAAGTCATTATCCGTTGTCCACCTGGCAAGTGTATGGCGCCCTGGACGAGCTTGGTATGCCCTTCAAATTTGCGGCAGGGCCTTATTACTCGTGTCACTTGCACCGCAGCTGCTGGCAAAGACATTATTTTGAAACTACCACAACATTTTCAACTGTCTTCTGCTACTATCTATGCCATCACTCACCAATAAATGTGCTTATTGAGAGCTGATGTTGGAGGCACGCTGTGAATGAAGGGTACAGAGCGGTCGAAAGTTGCGTCGAACGTGAGCGTTATGAGACGACAGTTGAGTGGATAGAAGTTTGAGCTCTGTATGCGGTGCGTTACACACGCTTCATCCTCGTGTGCTTCGCATCCCGTAACGAAGCGCCCAACCCTTGTTCGGGTTAAATCTTCGCGCCTATCCCTCAATCTGGCGGAGTTTGCAGCCTACCACCTCCAACTTTCCGCGTTGTTTGGGTATGCTATCGCGTGGAGGGCAGTCTCATACCTTTGACGACCAACAAACGACCTATTTTTTGGAGTGCGTTGCCTAAGGATGGGCAGAATCGGGTGTCGTAGGAGTTTGGACTGTGTTTGCGGTGCGTTTACACATGCTTTATCATCGTCCTTCATAGCCTTTCACTGAAGCGTCCAACCCTTGTCTGTGTGACATCTTGACGCCTATTCGTCAATCTGGCAGTAGTTTGCAACCGATTCAACTTCAGGTTTTATCTCGGCATGCTATGGCGTGGAGGGCGGTCTCATACTTTTGGAGACTTGCGGACAGCCCATTTTTTGGGGTACGTTTCATGAAGAACCCAAGCAATGAACCACTGATGTATTAAAGCAGATCGCTCTCAATTCGGGGCCAGAATCGTGTGGATGCTGTACAAGTGTGTGTCTATTTCCTTGCTCTGCGCAATAGCCGCCAATACGGCTGCAGGCAGGCCTCAATTACCGCCGCGTGGCAGCAGCCTCGATAGCCGTACTGGAGGGTCTCAAAGATGCTGTCCGTGGCATCTCATCGTGTCAGAATGACCACCTTCTGTCGACTATAATACAGCGCGTTTGTGGAATCATGACACGAACCCGACAGCATGAAGACAGTATCAACCTCTTGTCTATTGTAAATGTGAGTGTCCACATGGCGTCCAAGCTATTTCGTTGACGATGATCGCCCTTACGGGCGGGCGACACGATCAGAAAGTACTTTGCGACAGCCCTCGACTCAGCTGGCATGTCATCAACGTACGCCACCTATTTGCTAATGATTGTAACAGTCATGTTTAGACCGATGCTACAGCGACCTCCAGCTCGACTCGAGGCCCAGCGACCACCGCAAGGCGTTTTTGATGACGCGAGAAATGGTGTTCATTCATATAGTTAGCAACTTAGCATTTCAATTGATTGGCTGTTTTGTGACTCCTGTACCTCAGTCTTCTGCAACCCACAGTTCCCATCCTCGTTCCTTTGCACACCGCCTTCGTCCTGTGCTCCACAGCTAAAGTTTTCAATGAGAATGATCATTCAGGTTGGTAGGCCGAACAGAGGCTAGCCGCGGCGGAGCTTGAACTTCAATACGGCGCCTATTTTGCCGCCTATGTACTTTGTGGTCGAAAGTTGTTATGTTCACCTCACTCGCTGTCGTGTACGACGTCTGCTAATACCCGATCTTCCATGAAGACGCCTGCGCTGTCCATTACAGACGATGCCAGCGGGTGCACGACTATCAGGCCCAATTCCACCAAATCCATCTCGAATTCGAATTATACTTCAAATGCACGCTCCCCCAACGCGGCGCCCACTCCCTTGAAGCGCCCCAACCCTCGAAACGGAGCAGCACCCTCCCATCTCCCGTATCCAACAACGCGCCTTCCAAGCCCTAAAATACTCCCACAAAGCCCACCACTACACCCCAGAAACCACACCTTACAACACCCCCCAAACCCTCCTCTCTCGCTCGTGCAGTCCCAGCATATGCCACCTGTCTGCCATTCCCCCTGTGCAAATCAAAACTTGCACTCACCAAGTCTGTTCTCCGTGCTCAAACTACATAGGTCCTATGCAAAGAGCCCGTCGCGTTATTTGAATCTTGGGGGGTGTCGAGGAGCTGGAAGCTATGGAGGGAGGGGAAGGTGGGGATTTGTATTTGGTGGACGCGATGAAGAAGCTTGATGAGAAGGGAACTAGGCGGGCTATGAGAGGGTTGGGGAGGGAAGGGCGGAAGAGGGTGCGAGTCTTCTTTGATTTGTGTTTTCTTGCGTCTCGCTTGTCGATTATTGGATTTGCAAGGTAGATACCCCCGTTATTTGTTCTTATGCATCAGATCCATGGGAATACCCCAATACCTTTGCTCATTCACTCATCCCGCCATACGCTCAACCATGTTCCCGTCGCTCGGATCTCATAACCCAATGCTGAAGAACAGACAACACTCCGGCTACCCCAAGACAAAGTGACTCCACTAATTATGGGCCTCGTGTTATCAAAGCTCCTGCTGTGCGAAATGAACAGGTATGTCTCGCTTGGGTCTTTTTGGTCGCCAAATCCAATGACTTCCGTGCAGGTGTTGTATGTGACTTGGCGGCCGGAGCGAGTTAGTGATACAGTGAACCATATAAAGAACCCTACATGGTGGACTCGCTGCATTTCATTCATCTGCTGCATATCTGCTTAAGACGCCGACGGTAATTATAGGGACGATGTTATGTGCATGTAGCCAATACTATACATGAGTATTCAATGCTTTCACATCATCTTGCCATAACCTCAGCTGACCAACTACTTTGTCTGGCACCTATTTGGCCAATGTTCTGTTCTCGTCGCTTTTCGTGTTTGCAATTTCAGATTGCGTCATATAAGCACCACGCTGTCCAGCACCGAGAACACAACGGCGACACCATTCTTATCGCTCTGCGTGCCCTTGGTCCTTACAAGCCAACCCAGCTCTCATTCCACCACGTCTATATGCCTACCTCATGCGGAGTCTCGATTATCTCCATTGCGATCTACACACCTCATGCTTTTCCGCACGTAGACTGTCCAGGAACGCAAGGCTGGCCTCACGGTAGACATTATTTCCCTTGCCCTCGCGCTGGGACTTCAGCACAAGTAATTGGGCCTCGATGCACGCGAGGCGAGTTCCAGGTGGTCCGCCTCCTTGCCCTGAATTTGGTGAGGCAGACTGGAAGTAGTCGAGCACAGCAAAAATATCAGCATCTTCTGAGTCGAGCGCCCGCATTCCCATCCAAGTGCCACGGATGTCTGTTGTGTACGCAGTGAGATCGATTGTGTCTGCACCCCATATCACGGTCTCGTTCCCCAGGAAGTGCTGGAGTATGCCAGGGCGCGCAAGTGCTTCCCGGATCCCCTACCGCCTGCAAGCTGCAAGGGCAGCGGTGGGCATTTGATGGTGTGACTACGCTCTAAGAGGAAACGGGCATCGTAGTACGAGGGTGCCGGGAACTGAGATGGCGTGTAGGATGCGCGGAAGCGGACTGAAGATTTCGTACGTTATGGGGTGGTTTCTTAGAGAGGATGGGGAGGGGATGGTAATCATGAGGGCGTGCGTGAGGTGTCAAGGGACAGAGAAATAGCGAGTTTCGAGTCAGCGAGCGTTTGACGGGTGACGTGGACATCGTGTCTATCCAGCAAGATTAGTTTAACGATCGTGTAGAAGATGGCGGATGTACTTCTCGAACAACTCATACTCCAACCAGCGTTGGTCGAACACGTTACACTTGTTGGGCTGTACAACGAGCAGAATGTGAGCACTGTATCAATATCAATTCATTAATGTTCCATCTAGACACGGGAACATAACCGACTCGCAGGCCCCATACGCGTCGTGTGCCTCAGCAAGACCTTCGGCGAGTACAGAGGTGGTGATGACACGAAGGCACATATGCATATTAGTCGCGCGCTCAGAAAGCGGATCAAAGGACAATGAGACGGTGTCAAAGTGGACCTGCTTGAGCGAAAGTCTATTCCCAGCAGTATGCAAGAGGTAATCCGATCTCAATAGAACGAGGCACATTGGCTACGCGCCATCAACACTCCCCCACGCAAAGCAAGAAAGAAGCCCCAGACTCACTCATGCCACATCGTGCTCCCGGAAGTTCTTTCAACCCTCCACAGAATCCCAGTGAACTCATCTGCACGCCTGCATCAGTGCCCATCGCCGCCCATGCATGGAACACATTGTACACGCTCTATAATCGTCTTGTAGCTTCGAACTGAGCACGAGCGAAAGAGGTAGGGGAAAGCAAGATGGGGGGCCTAAATCGCGGCTGTCGATATGCGTGGTTGAGTATTGGATGGCCAATGGGGAGGCGGTAGGTGTAGCGATCCATGTGAGAGTGATCCCAAAAAGTCCAGAGCTTCCAGTTGCTCCGGAGCTCACTCCAGAGGCCAGGAAGAAAATCGAAGGAGGTGGCCATCAATCGTGACTCGTTGACCGAATCGTCTCATAACACGTCACTTAACGCGTACAATTTAGAGTCTACCATGGAACGGTCGATGCGAAGAAGAGGGAGCCTGGTTAGACCATTGAAGACGGGGGGGGGCGTCATGTGTGTAGGCAGGAGGGTCATGCAGTTGTTCACTACGACACGTCAGACTATGTCGAGTTAGCCTTTGTGAAGGAAGTCATGAAGCTTCTCACCTTAGGCGCATCAGAAATGGCGTAGTCCCATTCCCCTTTTTGTGCAGCCACGGGCGAGCGATTGGCAAGGTAGATGTAGTTGTTTCCAACAGCATCGATCTCTTGTGTTGACAAATCTTTGGCTGTAGACACGTCCCCAACGATACACCGGACAGTCGTGTTTAGAGCCAGGATGACTTAAGGTGCTTATGTTGAATCGTTGACGTAAATGCCCACGGTCCGTGAGGTGGACCTGTTTTGCGATGCTCTCAGCCCAAATACTTCAGGTGCGGGCAAGGCCAAAACTTGTGAATCTTCTCCATGAAGGCACGGCAAACCGTCAGTCGAGTCGGTGGGCAACCATTCTCGGAAAAGAACCTTTCTTGTGCTCCGCAGCTAAATTGTCTTCTCATACCCGATCTGCGATGCCAGCGGGTGCACGACTATCAAGCCAAATTCAACCAAATCCATCTCGGATTCGAATTCTACTTCGAATGCACGCGGATCCAATGCGACGTTTACTCCCTTGAAGCGTCCCAGTACCTCTCGGCACGCATCCCGTCTCCCTGATCAGCCTGCTGGTCCTCCCATTGCCTTTCCACTTCCACCAGTATTATCAAGAAACCTAGAAACCGTCACGCGGCCCCGTCGACCCCGTCCCGCGCACGTGCCATGTCAGATACTTCCGTCCCGACTCCCTCACAGAAACGCCGTGCTTCCCCGTCATCGACTTCACATCTCCAAGTCCCTCTAAGTACAGGAACACTCCTTCTGCGTCCGTACGCGTGTGCACTTCCAGCGTTGTTTCTATTCATGCTTCCAACTCAGCATCCGTCTTCGGGAATGATGAAATGCCCCAACCGTCGAAACGGAGTAGCACTCTCCCCTCCTCCGCGTCTAGCACTTCCAAACCCCAAAATACTCCACAAAGCCAACCACTACACCCCAGAAGTCACCCACGACAACTCCCTCCAAGCCATCCCCTCTCGCTCGTACGCAGTCCTAGCGTATGCCATCTGTCCGCTGTTCCCCTGTGCAAGCCAAAGCCTGCACTCACCAAGTCCGAAAGTCAATTCTCCGCGCTCAAACCAGATCCTAGGCAAAGAACCCGTCGCGTTATTGTCAGATTCCCTCCCCTCCAAACATGGGATGTGCGATGTAACTTGTATGAGGAATGTTTTCAGCGATGGCACCGCGAGCGACCTTGCCGGGAACGCGAATGGTCGTGGTGCTGTGGTCAACTTGAACGATGATGCTACTGGCGTGCGGGATGATGGGACGTTGGATATGGTTACTGATGCTGATGGTGAGGGAGATGAACAGGTGAGTTCTTGGTCTTGGTGCTTCTTTGTCTTTGTCCTTCCTCTTCTCGGTTCGTACCGCCCAAATACTTCTTGCGAATTCCGCATCACACCGCGAAGAGAACCGTTCGCCTTCAAGTTTTCATATACACGATGCGCACTTGTCTTCTTCTGACGTGCCTTTCTTTCGCGTATTTAACTTCTTTCCCTCGTGCACATCCACCCCATGCATCCCTCTCCAACACCCAAAACTAACCATCCCCCCCAGCTTGACCAAGCCCTGACCACCATCCGCTCACTCTACAGCACAAAAATTCCTCTCCTACAAACGCCTCCTTGAATGCGCACATGCAAGCGGCGCATCACAAGTATATCACCTTCAAGCTCAACTCGCGCAGCTCCGGTTCTCAAACTCAGTCTCAGTCTCTCTCCCATTCGCAGTCTCGGTCTCAATCCGAGGGCGATGGAGCGGAGTATTGTGTGTGTGGTGGGAAAAAGAGTGGGTATTGGGGGTATGTCGAGAAGCTGGAAGCTGGAGAGGGAGGGGATTTGGATATGGTGGATGCGATGAAGAAGCTTGATGAGAAGGGAATTAAGTGGGTTATAAGAGGGTTGGAAAGGACGGAAGAGAGTGTGAGTCTTTTCTGATTTTGATTCCCTTGATTCTTGCTTGTCGGTTATTGGGTTTGCACGGTGTAGTAACGTGGATACCCCCGTTACTTGTTCTTATGCATCAGATCCTACCCGCTTCTCTTCGTCTCTTTTTTCCTTATTTCTGCCTTTTACTAACTAACAGTCGCTCTTTCACGTCCCTAGCATCCAAATAATACTGGAATGTATGTCCCCCTCCTCGCATACACAATCTCCAACCCACCCTACCACTACAGTCGCGCTCCCCGACGATATCCCCTTCCAAATTCTTCAAAAATACCT
Source organism: Rhizopogon salebrosus TDB-379 (assembly GCA_029603245.1). Taxonomy (NCBI): domain Eukaryota; kingdom Fungi; phylum Basidiomycota; class Agaricomycetes; order Boletales; family Rhizopogonaceae; genus Rhizopogon; species Rhizopogon salebrosus. Next base: position 10,177 of record MU837926.1, read on the forward strand.
CAAAAAGCTCATTCGACATCATGGGTTCTCTCTCTCCCCAACTCCTAAGGGAGGTGAGTGTGAAAGAGGTCGTTAACGCTGGATTCGTGAGTTTTTTTGTCAACATCGTCCTTTTTCACCGTCACCATTAACGAGAAAGGAATGCAGTAGAGTGGAACTTTTACTGATAACGATACTGACGGCAACCCTACAGGTCTCCAAAAAGTGGTATGCTGCATCCCGTCATCCTGCATTATGGAGATGGCATTGTCTCCGTTTGACTGTCAATGATCATGTGCATGTGAGGGCGCCTGCGAAGCATTACAATCCTGATTACCGCTTCCACCTCTCCCTCCTTCCCATCGCCGTCTCAACTTTTACCTTACGCTCGTGTGTGAGAACAATCAACTAACGCATGACACACCAGGTACCCCCAACACCGTTTCCTTCATTACCGCGAATCAAACTTTGTACACGCGCTCCCGCAGCACATACGTTTCCCCAATGGGCACATCCATTTCTGTACGACGTTATTATTGAGAGGTGTGTGGTTCTTTCTTGTCTTGTGGCCCGTTCTTCTCCTTTGGGCACTTTTGGGTAGAAGTGTTATGGATGCGAGGGTTTTTGGATTGCATGGGCGTACGCGTGAGGGGCTGAAAACGAGACATACAATATGAATGTGGATAAAAGAGGCTGCGAAAGCGTCGTATCTGTTCCGATCGGCACTTGTTCAGCCGCTCTGGGTGGTGTACAAAAGAGATTTTTGTGGTGGGGTTCCATGACGTCGGGTAAGCTTCTTCACCGCAGATGGATTTTATCGCGGTCCTTCGCGGTTTACTTCCAGTCTAGCAGATGTGAGGTCTTCGTTCGTCAGAGAAAATTGTGACATACAACCTTTTAAAACTGACTTTACTGCGATGACCTCAAATATGGAATGGTTACAAGATGTCATATCTACGCCAGGAGTTGATGAGAAGCGAGGTTTTGTAACAGGATTGGCAGGAGAACATACACGTCTGAAATTTTGCCATGCTCTTTTCGAGGTGAAGTTTCATCATGGCTAATCATTCCATGAAGGCGGAAGGGACTGACGATGAAAACATTAATGACAATGAGTGGATTATACACCGATCGCTCGGTACATGATTAGCTAACCCAATTCACAGAATTGGGGGAGGATCTCGACATACACAACTGGCCAGTCTCCAGTAAAGCTGCAAGACAGGACTTGGACACGATGGTGGAAACCCATCGTGTCGTACCCATTCCGGCTTATGATGCGGACGGCAATCTCATTCATCCTCAAAATTACTGCAAAATGCTGAGAGGCGCACTGTAGTCGAAGAAAACGACGAGTCGATTGTTCTGATGTTCTTACAAAGGAGGATGTTCGTGTAGTAGGACGGGCTTGGACTCTGCATTCGATGTTAATCTAATTTAGCCACATGAGATGATTATCATGTACGCTTGAAGTCGCTAATTTTTCTCGCTGCAGATTGGATTCAACAAGTAGGGTAGATTATGAGAAGGATGAAAAGGCTGAAATCGTGGGCGTCGTAATACTAAAGCTAATCGATGTTGATGTAAGCATAGAAATCACGTGAGTTACAAAAACCGGTCGCATCTACATATTCTAGTTGGTTGCGCTACTTTGCGTTTGCTCTCGTGACGGGGGATGTATGCATAGATTGCAGCGTTATTGGGCGAACCGGCCTGAGAATGGCCCTAGCCTGTGTGAGCTGATCTGAGGTGAGCTGCGAGGGCGGGTGGGCAATCTCGCAGCCAGACCAGCAGTCTAGGTACCGATCATTAAACAATGTAAACTATTTAACTAAGTGTCTATGAGTGGAATAAGAGGCTAAAGGCTGCGAGATAACAAAGAAGAAAAGGGAGTGGTGGGTGGGGAAAAGAAAAGCAGAAGGCAGCAGGCTGGCTGGAGCCTGCTGGAGAGTGGGCCGAGCACAGCGCAGTGCAGAGACAAGAGAGCCACGTGCCGCACTTACCGCGCCACAAAGTCTATATTCTATCCCATCACTCGTACCTCGTTTTGGGTTAGAATGCCTAACTTGGTTGAGCTTAGGCTGCTTAGCTAACCAACTTCGCGAAGTTGAACGAACTACATAACTTCGACTGACTTCGTTACCGTTGAAGTCTTTCGAAGTACTGTACAATTTCAACCGGATGTTCAGTCATATGTCACAAGCGATCTTGCCATAAGCTTTCCAGGCATTTCGTCAGGCGTCACAGCAAGCACAGTTATATAAATCAGTCACAATGTAAGTTTAATTTTCGTAATTTTCGCCCAAGTCTGAATCAGGCTCCCTTTTTATGTCCATACCACTCGCCAATGCAAGGACAGTTAATAAACACTATTCAATGTCCTCCCCACTCAGCTCCAGAGTACTTTTTTGACCCGGTCTTTGCTCGACGCCCACAACCAAGTTCAACAGGAAGCTCAGTAGCAATTGCTTCTGTCGTCGACTCTGGTTCTGCGACTCTAACCTACCCTGCTCGTCCATCCCGAAACCATCAATAGCAGCGGATCCTGTGCCCTATCAAGGTACGAGTGCTTTGAATGCCTACTTCTGTATATTAAATTTGAAAAATGGTGGATGCTGTGCAACAGAATGAGGACTAGAACCATTATGGGATGCAAATATCTCGCAATTGAAGTGGTTCGCTTCAGTTCACCTCGCAGCAGCACTACTCGCTAGTGAATGAAATGATCGAGTATTTCATTCACGCCACCTCAGAACGACGCACACACGCCCGCAAGGTTATTACGTCCTGGTGACTGAATTGGAAGATAAGAACCTTCACATCCTTACTTCAAGTGAATAAAAGCTGCCCTTCTATCCGTCTCATTCCTTACCTTGCTACCTCCTACAACAATACACTCCACCTTTACTTCATGGTACGGTTATAAATTATGATTGCCTTCATTGTAATCACAGGTTGCTAACAATCTTGACTAGTGTTGCTGCGGCCCGGTTCGACTGCCGGCTTGGCTTATGGTGGGTCATTGATGCCTTCTCCCCGGCTGAGCTTCAGCAGCTAGTAACTTTGAGTCCTGATGCACCATGTTATACTACAAAATCTAGCCAAAGCGAGCCCCCTTGGGCCAAGCCGAGGTGAGCCGAGACGAGCCGCGGCAACACTAGAATCTGATTCTTGACGCACCACTCATCAGGAATTGCATAATCTTCCTGCTGATCGCGATATTATTGTGTACGTCGATGTTACCATTCTGGTCGGTACTTTATTGATCTGGAGTCAGGTCGGAGGCGCCAATTAGGAAGGCATATCCAGGAATGGTCAAGGATGCTGGTGAATTGTCGGTCGGACCTCCTCATGTACAAGCGCG
>MU837927.1:1203-13316 GCA_029603245.1 Rhizopogon salebrosus TDB-379
GGAGTGGGTAATAGAGTTGCTAACCCATGTGAAAAATATGATCATCGCCGCGAAAGACTGGGTTATCAGGAACCTGGACAATATTTCAGGTAAACGAGGAATGGGATTGGGAAGAAGACCTTACAGGGAGAGGTATCTGACTGCCGTGTTCATGGTGGCCATGGCCATCAAAAAACCTGTGATTCCAACGAGCAAAGACACAGCAATGTGGCCAAACCGTTCACCTGTTTGGTCAGAATGTCTTTGATGTCATGTCAATAAATACTTATAAAGGAATCGGACAACAGTTTACCTCGACATAAAATATGTAGCACCAGCGGCGAACAGCCAAGGTGGAGCGCAAAGTAACAAAGACACTGTTGGACTGTACCCAAGGGTTGCACTAAGGGTCGGGGAGAAGGCGCCGAATGATAGGAAGATGTCCATGATCACCAATTCAAGCGCAAGCCACCAGACCTTCCAATCTGTAAGTGCCAGCTTCAATCCAGATTTTCCGCCTTCAAGATCCTCCATTTCTTCTTCATTGCTTCTGACGACATCTTCTTTAATTCGGAATTGAGCAAGAGCCTGTTCTTCTGCCGTGAGCCAACCAGAGGACGTGGCAGGGAAGTCGGGAACGATAAACATGGCAAAGATCGCAACAAACACCGTCAAAGAGCCTTCAAGGTAAAAAAGCCATCTGACAAATTAAGATAAGCATCTAATCGACAGGAGATGAACACCGTCTACCTCCAAGCAGCTTGGCCCATCACTCGGTCCATGCCACCTAGAATGGCAGATGCTAAGAGCGACCCAAAAGCGCAACCAAACATAAGACCTATACTACGAGCGTTAGCTGCGTGGAATGTTACATGGGGGAAGGACTGACCGCAACTCAATATCGCTGTCCGTTGACCAAGCTCTCTTCGCTTGTACCTGAGCAACGTCAGCGTGTGTAAATAACTATTCCTTCTCCTTACCGACCATTTAGACAAGAGAAATAAAGCACCAGGATAAAATGCCGCCTCGACAAATCCCAGAAAGAAACGGGTACACACAACTCCCATGAAGCTTCAGGATTCCTTCAGCTATATACAACCGAAAGGCCAGTAAGAGCACACACCCCTTCGTTGCTCCTGTTTTTTGACCCCGTTAATTATTTCCAGGCTCAAATGCTGGACTGAGTTGGACTGACCCATTAGGACTGATAAAAACCCACATAACACCATGGACATTGGGATATATATCGAGGGCCTCCCAATCTTGTCCAAGAACATGTTCCTTCGCCTCTGTCAGTATCAATGGGCAAAAAAGAGATTTCCTGTCGCATACGATGGAACCTGCACTAGCGCATAACCAAGATAGAAAATGCTCAAGACGGTATTGAATTGCTGTCCTTCTAAATGAAGATCGTCCTCAAAGCCTCGCAATCTAGCTGCACTGTTACACGGCGAGAGGAACTGCGACTTCAGTTATGGCGATTACTGGTATGACATGGCAACGTACGCTATATTACTGCGGTTAATCTGCGCATGTTAGATAGATATGCCATGGTCAATATTCGGTCGCGACTCAAGTAGGGAATTGGCTGACGTGGTTTAGGGTATAGATGAGAACGAGGATGGACATCCTCAGGTCGAGTTTACGGAGAAGCCTTCTTTCCACATGTTGCCTGTCCGGAAACTCATTGCTAACATCTCGGAAAATGATATCGCTGTCTAGACTGCCTACTGCTGCAATATCTTCAATATCTTCACAGGCTGCTTAGGCCAAAGGCATAGAGAGAGGGTCATCTATGAATATCATCATTTCGGACAAGTTAGATTTCACACACTCACGCAAACGTTCATATGCAGCCCCGTGAAAAGGTTGGCTCGGCATATGTGAGATGCTCAACAACCAACGGTCTACGGGGACAACGTGGCCTGAGATTCAGAAGTACTTACGTTCAACGAGGCCCAGACTGCCGCACTATGTGTAGCCTATCATCACATGTCGGAAAAAGGTATTTTTAGTTGCAGTGTATGCAGTTGTGTTTCTATGCCGCCGAGGTACGAGGCAGGATATACTAGTACCATATAGAATATCGTAAACAGCCCAAATGATTAATAATATTATATAGGGACCCATCGATGGAGAAGTCACGTTTTACAGAATGGCATAATCCTTATCATGGACGAATCGAGCTCGATGGTCTAGGCCGTGAGCGCATGAGCCCCAAGACGACAAGAAAAACGACCAGACTACGAGCCTTTCGACTCTTCTTCGGGATTTCATGACTGAGTCCGTATAGATGAAGCTTTGTGACGTGAATTCTATGATACCTGCTAACCGAACGCGTCTCGAATGCAGCCAAACCAATAACAGCCCTCACCATTTCCTTCGCCGAGTCGCTTCTTCTCGTGGGCACAGCACCTCTACGACATCACCTCCCACCAGCTTTTGCGCACCATCTCGACGCATAGGACATGTCGATATCGCACCTTGCCACTATACTCAAGCTACGAGACCACATCGAGCACATTAACTTAACCTTTCCCTCATGCGAAGGACGTCATCACTGTATGGCTTGTCGTGTCATTTCACCGCATGAAACATGCGAAGGTAAGGGATGCGCATGAAGCCATGATGGTGCTTCCCGTGGAAGTCAAGGTACGTGTATCTTCCGACTAAACCAATCACACTGCATCATTTGCTTATGCTGGATAGACCCCTGGAGTCACACCTAGCGTGTATGACTCCCTCCTGAATTCCGGCGCGACTACGCGTTTTTTGTGTACCCCAGCGCGATTAGCGCGTCGGAGACGCGTTGCTGAGCCTGAAGCTGAGATAGAGAAGCAGGAGCCATGCATGCGGGGATGAAAGATAGTCGCCATTCTAGGCTGGGATATCGTGAGTCTCCATTCCCTGGACAGAATAGCACTCCACCGGGGCAAGAAGTGGGACGTACGAAGTGGAGTCACACTTTTATATCCTTGAGATTTTGCTCTGCGGGTCCGAATTGGCCGAGGACGGATATCTAGGCAGGGTTTAAACCGACTTCTTCTTGGGTTTCTCGGAGGGCGATGTCGAGGAAGGATGCCTCTCCCTGGGAAGGAGCGCATTAGTAGCCTAATTGTAGATGGCTTCGATGCTCTCACCTGGTCAGCCGTTCCCCTAGGGAAGCTGGCGGTTATTCAGTATCATATTACAAAGGTCCACAGCTCTGAGGCCCCGGGTGTGTCAATTCATACCTGACTTCGCCGGCATGTGACCTCCGCTCGCCGCCTCGCAGCTCAAGAAGCACGCCTGGCACACCGTCGACATCGCAGCCACAGCAGAACAAGAACCGCCGCGTTGATTTGCCTGCGACTACCGTCGTCTGACTTGTTACCTTGTAACAGCCTCAAAGTTGAATGCCCCTCCAGCCTGCATATTTGAGTGAGTCGAAAATGGGTGTGCAGGTTGGTGGGTGATGCTAACATCAAGAGTGAAGGACGGTTAAAGCCTATAAAGCGTATTTATTCTCCGAAACTACGCTGTCTGGTCACTATGAATGTCATTAAGACAAATATGTAGTGGTGACCCGAGTAGCCTCCCAACCACACCCATTAAACCGGCCGCCGCACCTACTTAGTAGATCCAAAACATTATTTTCCCCCTAGCACCCTCTCATTACGTAGCCCCGCCAACAATGCTCCTGCTCTCACCCCAAAGTTGGTATCATAGTGGAGGTTACCACTTCGCGGTTCACGTATCATCCTCGCCTTCGCCTCCAAATTCAAATTCCTTCCATTCACGGTCTGGAACAATGTCCTACGTAGCGATGGTATCATTATGACGCTCTCTGTCGACCATGTCTAACACCCCATACTCACTAAATCTATTGCGTCTCCTTTTTGCTTCACGTCTATCATGGTTGTCTTAATTGTCCATCTAATGACATCGGAGATTCGGAGAAGACTCCGGAAAACGACGCTATCTTTCAACTTGCTCGTGCCATTGATTTCCTGTTCACTCCACACATCCTCGCAGATCTCTTTGCTTGCCTAGAACACGCGTTTCCTATCTCCGCGTAATATTTTTGTCGACGACTCACGAGTACAATGACTTCGTTCTGAATCTGAACGCCCTGCCAGGTGAGTCGGAGGTGACTACGGTACATCTATTCTTCGTTATGAATCATCCGAATCTTATGCATCAATTAGAATCGTACTTCAGTTTAGACATCCTCAAAGAAGCAGATGAAGCACCTTCAGTCTTCAGACGCCCCCGAACGAACACCCGATTATCTCGCATTGTTGACACATCCAACACTCCTTCGCACAGACCAGATCTCAAAATAAACGTCGTCTGCGCAATCCAACGCAACTTGTCATAAGTTAAACACGGTGATTTGTACAACATATATAGTATACTAAGGGAAAATTATGCAGGCCGGCTTGAACGAGCCACTATAAACAACACGAGCTATGCAGATGCTCCAGTGAAAGCGCATACTAGTAAGCTCATCCAGTCCCTTCATGAGAAGGGAGGCATACATGGGAGGCATACATGAAAGCTTGAACTAGCTGGCGTCAGCCGCCTACTCCGAACAATTATTTAAGATAAGTTTGCGGAGGTTTTTGCCAGATTCTGTAATGCGCTGAGTTAACACGTCTGAGGTGGCCGAGTCTTCGCAAAGTGTCGTGACGCATGCATGGTCTTCAAAAAGCATGCCGCACCTTTTGAACTCCTTCCCCTTGGTATCCCACCAGCTATCCATGGTTGGCTCTTGGTACTCCAATCCTGTGATGATGATGACAATCGGGACCTTCTTTTGGCAGATCACGGAGTAGAAATGGTCATAGTACCGGAGGGCGCGACTGACTTTCACCCTGCTGCATACACAGTGCACCAAAAGACCAATTCCGTCTGATTCAGGGTTCATGAGATCACGGAGCAAGCTGTTCAACTTTGCTTCCGCCTCTGCTGCTGGCACTGTCCCCGCAGTGCCCTCGTTCAGACCCACAGTGTCGAACAGAATGAATCTCTCGCCAGAAAGGTCTACTGCGTGTTTTTGATAACGGAAAGTGCATCCAGTAGCGCTATCAGATGTCGCTGCGACTTGCTTTTGCGCGAGTGCATTGATGACTGAACTTTTCCCTGAGCCGCTCTCGCCAAAGATGACAATATTCCTTGTCCGCTGCTGGGTCTGCGATAATTCATCAGTAAGGGATTAACGTACTATGCAGGAAGAGTACACGTACTTCGTAGCTGTTCAATGTCGATTTACCTGGTTGAAGTTGTCCCTGCTCAGGTTCCAGTGTACAAGATGATTCTAGGTCACCACACTCTTCGTCGTGTTGGCTCGGAGGAGGGGGAGACCTCGAACACCCAGCGCACAGGTCGTAGGCAGCTCTGTGGAGGTGTATAGTTTCTTCGATATCGGTGGTGTTACCGTTGTAGATGTAGCGGGCTTTTAGTGCCTTGGCAAGGTTGTTGAGAGATGTATGGCGAGCTGGGTGGCCCGGAGGGCGCAGAGTGAGTGCTTCGCGATTCAACGATATGCATTCGTTAATGTCGTCAGGATAGCGAAGGCGATAAAAGCGGAGTTTGAGAGTATAAGACAAGACACTGAGGAAGAAGCTACGTCTACCATCAGCAGGACATTCAGCCAGTGCTTCCCGTGACAGATCAACAGCCTCGTGTATATAATCGACTTTTCCGCTTCGTCGGAAACATGTATAGAGATCTCCAGCAAGCCTATTCAGTGTGCGTGCACGATATTGATGACGTGGTCGGCAATACTCGAGAACAGTTCGGCGAAGCATTATGCTTTCATCAGAGGTATCCCTGGGAAGCGCATTGCATTGTTCGATTGTATGTAGTTGAAGATAGCTGCCCTCGACACAAAGTGGCAGTAGGGAGCGGTAAAGCTCCGCAACCTCTCGGAGATCGGCATGGCCCTTTCGATGCGAATGGCATTTGTGGAGAGCCTTGCAGAGATTGAGAATGGATACCGGATGATCGGGGTGCCCCGGAGGATTGAGGGCAAGTGTGGAGCGCAAGAAAGAAATGGCGCGTTCGATATCAATTCGGGTATCCTTGGTAAAGGCATGGAGAATGACATGGGCAAGGTTGGAGAGCGCTGCGGCCCTGCTCGGATGCCCAACGGGACACCGGTCAATTACGGCTTGGAAACTTTGTCTGGCGCTTTTGAGGTCGTTGGAACGGTTGCTCTTCCTGTAAAGAGCGTATGCCTCGTGTGCTGCATCGGTCATGCGATCGATCTTCCCCTGAAAACGAGAAAATACGACAATGATCAGCAATTATCATATGGTCCTAGGGCCATAATGTACATACCGGGACGGCCTTAGAATGACCAACAAGATTTGGCGTGTTTACGCACTGTACTTTCAACAGAAGTGATGGGCACCGAGTGTTGATGACAGGGAACGACATTTCTGAGCCGCCGTCAAGGGATGACAAAACGTCGTAGAGGACGAGGACCCACCAAACTGTTCATCATGCATGAGCAATTCTTCTAAAGTTGTCTCAACTCTGCCCACAAGTTCACCTCGACCGAGCATTACATTTTCAAACGAGGCGCGAATTTCTAGGCGGACTGCTGTAGAAGTACTGGGGAAGACGGCATTCATAAGCCACGGGGGAAGCATCAGCGAGCTCCCATGTATGGCGAGGGTCTCATTCCAGGAAGCGCTGCAGTCGGCCATCACAGCCTTAATGGAGGTGTTCCATTGACCGTATGGAGTGGAGACCAAGACATAAACACCTGTGGGCATGCGGTGAAATGGAACGACGAGATTAGAGCCATTCAGGACTGCATACATGCGGGAACGTAAGCAATGTTCAAGGATGATGGGAGGTGCATGTACCTTCTAGTGCTAAAACATTTCCGTTATTCAACGCTAACATGGATTTTGGCAAGGGGTGAGTGCGGAATTTGGAGAGAGGAATAGACAAGTAATTACTAAGGAGGGCTGGCAAAACTTACGAGTGGGGGGTCAGTCTTGCATCTGGCGTGTAGTTATAGTAACAAGAGGGAGTGCGTCTCTTGCTAAGCCTGTCGCTTATCTGTATATTTCCGCTCAAGCGCTGCCAGAGCCCATGCGTATGTACACTGTATATGGCGTCTCCAAGTGACTGTGTGTATACTATTCAAACTTCTCAGGGGTGATGACGGCGTGATAATCCCACCGTCACGGACCGTCACGTGTATGCTCATAACATCCTCGAAGGTTCTTTTTACTATATACGGCATAACATACCCACGCATATAAACGCGTGAGGTGAGATGGTATTTACGCTTGTCGGCTGACTATTCTGTATGATGTTGTATACATGGGGTTCGCAAACGGCGAGGATGAGTGTTCCTGGACGCATTAAAAACTCCGAAGCTTTTGTCCCGCTCCAGGGAGCCTCTTGTTCATCTTCCGAGCCTCGCGGGCCTCTCATGTAACCTCGCAGGCCACCTTGCACGAGCCTCTCATTTAACCTCGCGAGCCTCTCATTCATCCTCCGCGACGTCTATGATCTCACTCATGTTCTTTTCTGTAAACAGGTTGTCACTGCGGGTCATATGGAGTTGCTGTGCAAAACAAATACAGCATGCGTAGGCTTATGAACAGAGCGCCGGGGATACCGTGAAGGAAGGGTGTGACCAGAATTGAATACTCTGTGCCATGTGATATGCTCTTATGTTGTGAATTTTAAGGGTCCAAAGATGCCGTGTTTGTGAGGTCGAATAAAACATATGATGACAGAATCATGAAACGCGCCAGGATCTTGCATGATGCTCGCGAGGTTGAATAAAACATTTGACACAGGTATTTGAAACGGCATGCTCTTCCAGTGGGATGCTCGCGAAGTCCGCCAAGTCGAATAATGATGCAGGTATTGAACGCGCCAAGATTTGGGACGAGATGCTCACAAGGTCCAAGAAATGAATTTACTGGCGTAAGATCATGAGCCTCCGTGAGCATCCCGAACAGAATCTAAGGGGAGGCCTCCCTGGAGAGGTAGGCTTTCAGGCCAATTACTACCTACAACGAAACCTACCCTGAAAGGCCTTCGGAACCTTTTGCAAGTGGTGCCAAGGGTGTCACCAGCATGGGTCGCAAGTCCCAGACATACAAAAGCTCCGAGTACATCAATGAATCTGACGAGGATATCATCGAAATCACGTCTCCTAAGCCATATTCCAGCTCTTCATCATCAAGTGGGTCATCCACAGTCGTCGCAGAGAGTGGTCCGCTTTCAGCACGCGATAGCATTGACCGCGAACTTGACACAATGAACTCCATACCCACACCCGCCCCAGAGCCTCTACGAGACCCATCTTTGCCTCCAAAGCAGGTAGCAAAGCCTAAGAAAAGAAAAAGTATCGCGCATATATGCACCTTTATGCCATGATATTGACCTTGTTTCCCGGACAGCAGCATCCAAGCATTCTGGAGCACCAATGACTCCCCAAGGACCTGAGCAATTGGGAGAAGTAGCTGATGCCGATGCAGTGGAACCACCTCGCGTCGAGGTGACGTACAACATCCTCATCCTTCCCCATTCTGAAATCAAGAAGGATGACGTGAAAAAGCGGAGTGGAACTAGCACCATCCTGACCCTTCACCTTGACGAGCCATATGACACTTTCAAAGCTCAGATTCTGTGCAAAATTGACAAAGAGACATCACCTGCCACCCTGTCCTTCGATAACTACAAAGCTTTCTTTTCAATCGTCCGAATTTCGCCAAAGCCAACTGCACTCTCTGATGAAAGTGACTATAAAGAACTTATCAAGCGCCTCAAGAAGACCAAGGAACCCATTGTGACAATATATGCTCAAGAGCTCACCGACGTCAGCAAAAAGGTACTTGTTCCGATGCGATCAGATTCTTCTTGACCAGGGCCTAACTTCATATTCAGCGCAAGGATCGGCCGACTGATAAAGAGAACCGAGGTGGAACCGTGCGGAGCAGTGATGACGAAGACAGCAGTGATGAGGAGCAGAAACGGCACAAGAAGAAGAAGAAAATACAGAAAACAAAGGCAACGTTGATGGTTGTCCAATGCGTGCCACATCCCTGAACTATTTTTTGTGTTTAGGCACCAAAAGCATCCGATATCGATGACGAATTGAAACCTGTCAATAGAAATATCAGGCGGCTCACAGATCGGTGGGTATGTCACAAAAAACCAGGCTGTCCAAGTGAATATTGCTTTGTGAATCCTGGCGATGGTGGCTCCCATATCCCACTTGCATTCCCATTGCTCGAATGTTGGGCATCAGCGATGGTAAGCTGCATATACTCTGGTTACTCTGGCATTACGTCGATTCTCGTCATTCATGTAATGTCTAGGAAAAAGGCCCTGAGTATGCAACGCTCGAAATGCCTCCAAATCATCTTCACTTCAATATGGTACCAGTCGAGCTACTTGGTCGTCAATCACTACTAGCAGCACGTCGTCAACAACTCGATGAGCAAGCAAAGAAGACAGCCACAGCTGCACCTGCTGTCCCCGCACCCGTCTTCAACATCAACTTTCCCCCAGACCTATTTCAAGCCGTTCGAGGACCTCCTGCACCCATAGCACATCAACCCGTTGTCCCAGTTCCTCTGCCACATCTCACTGCTGCCGCGATGCCTCTGCCACCGATTGCCTCACTGCTTTCCACTACACAACTTGCTTCTCTGGGACCTAGAATGGCTCTTGTCGACTTTTGCTCGACATATGACATCTCTGGTACCGTTCAGGCAAAACTTCTTGATCATGGTTTCAATTCTTCGCATGCTCTTCGTTATGTAACCGTTGACGACCTACAGAAGGTTGGCCTGCTTTGCGGAGAACTTGCCGAACTGAAGGATGCCATTTCGCGCTGGTGCGGAGAGTGATTCACTAGCAGGACTTTTCACTTATCATTGTTTGGAGTCGTAATGCTGTATTGTAATGCTGTTACTCGCTGACATGTGAACTCTAACATACTGTAGATGGCCTAGAAGTAGCCAGAATGACGAATGTAACCCTCAGCATCCTCTGCTGTTATGACATCTAGCGCTTCTCGTAAGTCGTACAAAATTCCGTCGTTGTCAGCTGCTGCAGAAAACAAGTCGTAGTTGCGACGAATCCATGCCTTGAGCTTCGAGAAGGCTTCTTCGATGGGGTTGAGGTCTGGAGAGTAGGGAGGTAAGAAGATGATCCGGACACCTGGTGAAAATGGTCAGAAAGTACGATGGTATCACAAGTAGACCTACCAAATCTATCTGCAAGCTCACGAACCTCTTCGCCGTGATGGATTCGAGCATTGTCCATGACCAATACGCTGTTCTTGCCTGGGTAAGCTTCACAATGGGGTAACTGAAGCAAGAAGGTCAGTGTAATGAAGAGAAGGGATTGAAAGTATGCCAAATTTACGACAGAGTGTTCAAGAAAGTGAAGGTAACCGTTGCGCCGTAGTGATCCCTCAACAACATGACCAGCAACAACACCATCGAGAGTTAGTGCAGCAACAACTGTGAAACGTCGTCCGCGCACGAATGGGCCTCTCATACATGCCCGACAACTCTTCTTGGCTCGACCCCATCTCCGACACTGAGTTCGCTCATCTTTTGATGTCTCGTCAATGAACATAAGCTCATGGGGCAGGTACTGAGCCATCCGTCGCTTGAAATCTGCTCGAAGATCTTCGTTGCGCTCCTTTGCAATCTTGCGAAGTTTTTTCAGAGAGACTCCAGCCCGTACTAGCTCTCGGTGGATGGTTGTGTAGTGAACAGAGATAAAACGGTTGGATTCCATGAGGTTTGTCAGTTCGTCAAGGAAGTAGTCCGGACGGTGGTGAACAAGCTCAAGAAGGTAGTGCAAGTCTTCGAGGTTGAGGATACGCGGACGACCGAGAAATTCGCTTCTTGGTTTGACGACATGACCTGTCTCATCGTAGAGCCTCTTGATTCGATAGAAGGTACGCCGAGAAAAGCCGATACAGTTGAGAATTTCATGGAGTTCAAGGATGCCCTGCTCGTAAAGGCGAATGGCTGCGAGCTTGACGTCGACTGAAATTTTCCTGTTGCCCATGGAGGAAGCTTTGCTGTAGCATCGCACAAATTTCACTAAGTCCTTTTTTGGCGCTCATGTTTGTTGTGTTCCGTTCACGCGCCAGTGCCATTACATATGCACACAGCTGTAATCCCTCCATTGCAATGTTAATTACTCACCAGCTAATCTCTACCTTCGACTCGCCGTCAGATATACTACTAGATATGGCGGGCGTCCGGAGACTCGTGTTTGTCCTGGCGCATTCACTATCGACCAATAAATGCTCGTTTAGTCACTACGAGGCCAGCGTGCTTTCTGCAAACCCATCGCGAAGTACTAGTTCGGAAATTTTGATTGGATCCCTCAACATTCTAGCTGTTTTGAACGGAGATGTCACTACTAACCAATCGATGTAGTCGGACTAACGATCGTTACTCACGATTCAGGAGAGCTTTCAAGACCTTTACGTAGCCGTACGCATATCTTTGGGTGTTAGGAGATTTAACGATGTTGCGACAATCTACTCTGATTGGTACGTAGAATGGTACAGTAGACTACCATGACGAGAAAAAGTATTGTAATAGGTATCAATTGCAAATGAGCGCCTCGTATGCAGAAATCTTGCTGGCAATATTGATACGTCCTCCAACCACAGTCATACCCCAACTTCATCGTCTTCGGCGAGATGGGCGTAGGGAAGAGCACATTGATAAATCCCATCGCCGGGAAAGAAGTTACCAAAGCTTTTTCGGGCGCAAAATCCTGTACTCTCGACTCAACCGAACATACAATCAATTTAACTGATCACCAGCTTGATGTTCATCTATATGACACCGTAAAAGTAGACACGGTAATTTTTACAACCCATCTGGTGTACTAAGCAACGCGCGCCACATCACCAGGCGGGCTTGAACGAGCCCACTAGTCACCGAACAACCACCTGGGATATCGAATTCCCAGCCTGCTGCGCTACATACAAAGGAATGTGGACTACCACCATGCTAATCAGAGCAGGTATGTTGGACCACCATGGTGTCCCAATCTGGTCCTCGCTTCTATCTCCTGATTCAACTTCATCAAATGTCGCCTGAATATCCACGACATCATAATGCAAATAACCCCAC
>MU837928.1:2220-15711 GCA_029603245.1 Rhizopogon salebrosus TDB-379
CAACCAGACTTACACACAGCTGTACGTTTCTTACAACTGGCACTCCTCCCGTATATATGGCTACCCACTGTCCCATTGACAGACTCACCGGTGCTTGCAACATCTCCGATGAGCACAGAGGATCCACTCCAATGCGTTGCTCAGCCCCACCAAGATGGACGACAATGATCAACTGCATTGTGATACCCACGGACCGACCTCCCTGGCATCATTTTGAGGCGTTCAATGGAGAAATCCTGTATCATGACTGCAACATCCTTTACATGGTTCCACTACAGCGGCCTTCATCAGGAGTGGGATCAGTTGAGCGTGCCACCAGGGGCGATGAGCTCACGACAAAGTATAGATTGGCCTGAAGTCCAGTGTTACCCTTGGGTGTGAGTGGAATGCATCATCCCGAGATCCGGGTCTGTTCTACTTAGTCAAGTATAACACTCCAACTGCGTTATAGGAGACATCCATGTCAGGACCTCCAGCTGGTAGCTTCATGCCACACTGCATCATCGATTGTTTTTTCCAGATGCATATCGAGCCTGCCTCCTTGGTCACCGGTTGAAACATAATGTGCAGATAGGATAGTGGTACAATTCGCTAGTGGGGAAGACAAGACCATCAGGCCGTAGTAAGCTTTGTGGATGATAACGGAGAACCGCTGACCTCGATAAGGTATCTCCAGATGAAACGGTGGTCGTCTGTGGAGCGTAGATGACAGAGTACACCTGCGGAATACAAGGAGGGCGACATGTTGGTGACCCGTGGAAGGGATTATTGTGATGCAGTGAGGTGCATCGATTGGTCTCCGATCCTACTCAGTGGCCGGAAGACGACACCGTACAATGATGGAACTCTGATGCTAACTAAGAGGTATCTCCGCCTAGAAAGAACGATCGTGTCAAGGTGTGTGCCGTCTGATACCACTGCAAGGCGACGAGCTCACAACGGCGGATGAATGATACGATCCTCGTATGGTCGATGAATGGCGAGTGCTGATAGAGATCAAACTTGGCGAGTTCGTTCGTCCGTCTAAGGACTGCGCACACCTCTTCATGTTCTCTGCATCATTTGATAGCACCACCCTGGAAATGGTTTACCAATACCGTCACATCCCTCTCCCCTATGAAGGTGATCTCGCTATTGCATCATTGGATTCCTCAGTTCGCATCTGGGAGCGCAAGACCAATCAGCCTGCTGGAGACATATTCTTGCGTGACGATATACTCTTGCTCTTGTCATGTCCAGCGATAGAACATGTGTCGTCAGTGCCAACTTGGGCGAGAAATCTTTTGTATGGCGCTTTGATGGGGTGGACCTGCAATGCACAGTCTGGTGGGAACGCACGGCGGTCATCTCGTCTTCCTTTTCACCACAGATCTGACTCTACTAGGCTCGCACAGTTCAATTTGGAGACGTGCGTGATCAGTCATGAATAATCCTTTGTTGATTCATCTTAGATCTTTGACGTCTCCCATATCTAAACAGCAGGCCAACAGGTTACTCTAGTATTTCTCCAGTTCTCCATAGCCTGCTCACACTAGTACGAGGGAATCCGATTTTGGGTCGATCATACAGATTGCACGTGTCACCCTTGCTTTCCAGTTGGCGTAATGTACCTGGTTTCCTACACTTCAGCAAATGATGCGCACACGCCCCATAATACAGCTAGGTCTGCCCCAACTCCAGCGTTGGTTTTTCGGCTTATTTCTTGTGTGTTCTTTCTCGCCATGGTGTCGATGTGGTTCCACGCGAGACAAAGACGTGAGTCGCTCGTGTCATCCGACTTAGATGGAGATACTTGCAGGGTAATCATACGATAGAGTCGCAGCCACTCGACTTACAACTGACCATGATAACGACAGTCCAACGTAACAAGGTTGAGATGCAGCAGGGCCTTAGGTCGCTATGCAAGGACGGATGGTAGCTACTTTTCCATGGCACGAGTCCCAGCGCGCTTGTTTATATGACCATCTTCATACTCGATGGTTTGCGAAAGCACCAAGCAGAAATGCAGTGGGTTTAAGCCCACTGTGGCGCATGTATCGTGAAGTGTTGCGAGGTAATAACACGCGCTAATGCAAGATCCTGTAATTCAAGCACATACGGCAGATCATTAATCATTGTCCGGAGTTGGAAAAACTAGGCGAAACGACTTTGAAAGGAGTGCATGTAGTGTAGACAGTAGAGGTGGATGGTACATCCTGGCGAAACATAGCATATCGATCCCACCATCCATGTAACGTATAATCGCTATGCAGTGGACTGACGACGAATCACAAATCCACAGCATGCTATCTCATGCGATGGTTCATCTACACAGGGAGAAGAATTTTGCACAGGCTGAACGGACTACGACGCCGGCTGTCCTTGTGTACAGACTTCGGAGCCTTGTGCCCCCGCTGCAGCTTGACCTTGTGACGTTTGACTATCGGCTGCATGGTTGATCGCATATTGGATAGCTGCAGCCACCTCTTCCTCAGTCGGAGGTCCAATGGCGATTCTCTGCAAATTTATTTCAATGGTGTTGGAATATGGGTAGGGACAAGCGACTCACCTCATCATCTCGGGAAGGAGCAACGTCGACTGTATGTGCGGGAATTCTTCCGCTGAATAAACTAAAATTCCAACGCCGGGCCTTGAGTTGTATTGGTGGGGATGCATCTAGATATCGCCGGAAGTACAGGAAATCGAAGAAATTGCGTTGACGAGGGGGATATGGGCCACTACGGGGAGGTAAGCGACGAGGAGCGCTCTGGATATCACTGTCACTCCAAAATTCATTTCCCTGTATCAGCGTCAACACAGCAAGGACTCCAGAAGGATAGGAATGTACTGACATAGCGTGTCAAGCCTTCGTTGTTGATCTGTCGTTTAGGTAAGGGCGAGACGTCAAGGATCTAGCGAGATCGATCAGTGACTAATAAGATATTCACAATTGATTCTGTACATCTTTAGATGAAGTCGCTTGTGCCTAGTAAAGAAGTGAGATATAGTGCGACAGAGAAGCTGGAATAACTTGCCCTGAACTTCACGTCAGGCTGTTCGTTGACACCATGCAAAGGTTAGAGATTACTATGTTGACAACAACAATGTACGCAGGCACACGAACTGGGTTCCCACCATGCCTCAATGCTGCCTCAAAGCTCCACACATATGACTTTTTTGTCCAATCCAGCACTGGCGATGTATCGTCCGTCGGAGGAAATGGCAAGGGCCCGGAGTTCGTCATCGTGCAAGAGTGGATCTCCGGCTTGCTGATTGATCTTGAGGTCCCAAATACGAACTGAACAGGCCGACAATGCGCTTACAAGATGGCGTTCGTCGCAGGTCAGACACAGGCAGTTGACATAGTTGGTATGATCGCGAAGAACAGCGGGCTCTTTGCATGCGCAATCTGAGTGAATAAGGAAATAAATAAATAAAAATCCACCTTACCCATAACTAGTACCATGTCATCAAAGTACAAACGAAATAATTCCACACGCAGCTACAGTATCTCTAGCGTCCTGATATCCATCATGTCACGAACGGAAGCCATATCTTTGACTTGTGCAATAATATCATGATCTGACGCGATTCTCTTGTATTCTCCGCCCCACTGCTGCGCTAGCAAAAATGCAGCAAAAGGCTGCCCAAGGTGAACAATCAATCGCAGTGCGTGCAAGTGGGCCTCTGAATCATCTGACTCATATCCTGTAGGGAGCCTGGCAAAAGAATCGCGTGACAGAGACCCAGATAGGGTACAGTCATCCACGCTCTGCGTGTCGTCTGCAAAGTCAGGCAGCTCGAGGAGAGAACGATCCCATGGACGGACAAGTAAGAATGCCTGCCTAGCGGGTCTTGTTCGTGAGAACTGAACTAGCCTGTCCTCGGTGATGATCACTAGGTCGTTGAGCCCCTCTGCCTTGACTTCATGTGCGAAATATGCTGCATGGCCTTCATAACGCCTCCGTCTGACCGCTGTAACGGGGAATACGATGCAAGGCAGACTGAGTCTGCAGTTTGCGAAACGGGGAGCTCTCATGTTACAAAGCACGGTAGAAAGATTCGAGGCCAGGTCCACAGTAGTGGTATTCAGCAGTGATGAGACTGCTGTCTGAATTTCATCTTCGGACGGAGATGGAAGTGTGCATGGAGCAACTTCGTACGAGGTGATATCCGCTGGCAGGCAGCTATTGAACTCGGATGATTTTCCGACCCAGTCCAGGGCAGTGATGTCGCCCGAGCGGGCTATTATTTCCTGCAGCAGCCTCCCGAGAGCGTGTTGCTTCTTCTCGCCATAAATTACAGGCAGGTGGACCCCAAAGATGCCGAACAATGAGTATGCAATGTCTTCCTGCCATGTGGTGACACGCCTAGAAGCCCATTGGAGTTTCTCGCGCGCACCTCTCATCCCCGGCTGAAAGTTAACGAGGGCCCGTAGGTCTATGCCGGTAGCATATGCCAACTCCTGCATAATCACGACGGACTCCTTGTGGTTGGGAGTGCGGTCGTCGAGATATAGTGACCAATCCTTCTGATAAAAGATAACAACATTTGGAGCCAGGAATTCCTGAACTGTCCAGCCTCGCTCATTCCAAGCGCTCTCCGCCAGCGCGCCAGATTTGGAAGAACGTGAAACGTCGGATAGGTAAATCATCGTAAGCGCTGAGTGGCGGTACCAAACAAACATAGTATTGACTGATTCTTGGAGCTCGACATTGCTGCTCTTGTCGATGCAACAGGTGTCACTCCAAGCCCAGCGATACCCAGCATCACGAGCAACTTTGCAGAAAGACTGCAACTTACGCATGCCGTCAACTGGTTCCAACTCGTACACAACTTTGTCCTGGATGTCGTGCAGAAGCGGCTCCTTTGCTTCCCACCTATGCGATAGCATGACATAACGGAAGTACGTCAGGATCGTTTCTTCGATGCGCTCTGATCGGCGGTCTGCATGTTTGATCGTCAAGGATAAAAGCTCCCTGTACTGTGTGCTCCTTTTGAAGGCATTTATCTGCGCGTCTCGATCATGTAAAAGTCCCGTGGTGGTATCGAATAAACGAGGAGGAAAATTCTCCGTATGAACGTGAATGACCTTGCGAATTGCGGCTTCTGCATCAGATGGGCTGACATACTGCTGCCGCAGCTCTTGGGAAAGAGTCAACTACGTTGACGGAAGTAAAACTCGGGACTCACTTCGCATTTGCGCGTCCGAGGTATGGTCTAACTTGGAAAGCATGGTATGGAAGACCTCGATGCTTTCATCAAAGCGTTGTGTACCATGAAGCGCTGCGTGCTTCGATTCGTATCCATGATAAGATGAAGGGTTTCGTTCAATGACCTATGTATTGACGAGAATGGGCGTCGGTTGTAGAACGATACTTATGACATCGCACCTTTTGCACATCAGCTTGAAGGTCATCCCGTCGCACTCCTTCTGACTCTTCCGTGCTGTTGTTTACAATGGGGTTCGTCGACCATCCTTTTACACCCCCTACAATAATTTCCGGGCTGTTGGCAATTGATTGGCGTGGATCTCTGGATGAAGGCGGGAGTTCCTGGTGAATAAGTGAGATGCAAAACGAAAGGGAAGCTAGAATGACTTTTACCTCTAGCTTCAGGTCGGAGTGTGTTACCATCACGCAAAGCCGGTTAGAAAACACTCTGGCAACAATGCACATACTCACAGCAAGTTTATCACCACCCCGCTTCAGTGCAACCCCTATGCACCATAGATAAATTTTCTTGTCCAATCCAGCAGTGGCAATGTATTGCCCGTCGGAGGATATGGCAAGAGCGAATAGTTCGTCGTTGTGAAAGAGTGGTTCTCCGACTTGCAGATTTGTCTTGAGGTTCCATATACGCACTGAACAGTCCATTGATGCGCTAATGAGGTGGCGTTCATCTTGGGACAGACAAAGGGACGTAACCGCCCTGGTATGACCGCGAAGGGCAACGAGCTCTTTTGCATCATTCGATTGCCATTTTCGGATAGTCCTGTCACGTGCACCAGAGAAAATATGTGCGCCGTCCTTGGACCAGCACAACGACATCACATAGTAGTCATTATGTCCCTTGGTTTCGATGAGCAGTTTGCTGTCCTTCGACCACACGCGGACGACGCCATCGTCACCACAGCTAGCGAATTTGTCACCTTGTGGAGAGTATTTGACAACACGCACATAACCATGGTCAGTCTCTATTGGTGGTGCAATTTGGCAGCCTTTATCTGGGTTCCATCGTCGTATAGTGCCATCTTTCGATCCACTTAATATTTCCTGGGCATTAGTAGACCAATCGAGGCACTTCACTGAAGCATAATGCCCCTCCCATGGATCCCCGACGATGCTGCCCTCTTTTATGTTCCAGAGCCGCAGTCTACCACATACGCTTCCACTGACGACCATTGTGTCATCTGGAGACACTGCTAGTGACCTTACCTCCCCTCCATCACTTATCCAAGGCTTTCCTACTGCCTCTCCATTTCTTCTCCACCGGCGAATTGAACCGTCGGCCGATGCGCTCATTATATCGCAATTGGTGCCCACACCAGCAAGGCTCCATACGAACGTGGAATGTCCCTCAATGATGCACTCTGGCGTCTGGTTCCCTGATAGACGTTCTGCTGTTGGTTTCTCCCACGACGTAGTCCGAGCATTGCGGTTGACGAAGTAGGACCGACCAAGTGGTGAGATATGCCATTCGCATCCAGGGATGAGCTGTCCAGTTGCATCTGTGCTTGGCTGTGAGTTCCTCGCTCCTCGTAGTACTCTTTAGCTCACCAAGTCTCACTCCTGGTAAAGGTCGATGCCATGAAGCCATTCTCAATTCGTGGTCCTTATACACTGTCTTATTGCCCGGTACTTTCAACTGATCCCAACGGTGAGGGAGCGCCTCATTTCCCCCTGCTTCCTGTTGAGTCGGCCAGTGGGTATTACAACTCGGTTACTTACCTTCCCAAAGTGCGTCCTGGCGATGCTGTGCACCATAGGGTGGCGGATCCTCTGCACTCGTTAGAGGGGCAACTCGTGATGACGTGTCTACCAACGTTTCTCGTTCTACTTCTCTCCCTCGTTCTGACTGACCTGACTCCTTCTGGCGCATTTGACACCAATGGAAAAATCGCCGCATGCTTCACAGTGGGTAGACGGTGAATTACAGGTTTTCAAATGTACAGGATAGATGGGAGGGTGGGAGGAGAGACATTTATGATGGTGGAGGCGATAATGATTTTTATTTGACCAGTTTTCCTTAAGGGCTGTGCAGTCCTTTTAAGAGATTTGGCGCTTGACGCACAAGGCAGATATCTGCCTCGTTCTCGTTCTGGAGAGGCCAAGGCCCAACAACGGACAAAAATAAACTTGACTCTCACGATACATGCTACACAGGACATCAGAAGCGGGGCCCAACGCCAACGCAAGTCTGGAAGTCTATTAGAAATCCCGAGATCGATCCAAGGCTTCACATGGAAATCATTTCACGGCGCCTACAAAATAGGCGAATACTGGAGTCTAATACCAAACTATGAATGCAGAGGGGACTGCGACCTATGTGGGGACATGGAAAACATGCAACACATACTGATAGAATGTCAAATCTCAACAGCAGTTAAAACCATATGGGACTAGCTAGCTCGGTTTGGAAACTACGAGAAAGTGACTGGCCTGAAATCAGATAGGGAAAAACGGGAAGAAAAAGGAGGAAACGAATAAATTATTCTTCCTCTTCTTAACTGAATCAATACACCTGATCTGGAAATTGAGATACGAGAGTCATTGCATTTAGCAATAACCTAGAGAGACTCCACTCAGAAGAGATACACAACCGCTGCCAGTGGGTGGCTGTCCATAATCAACTCACGACTCAAATTAGACAAACTAACAAACCCATCCCGTTACGGGAAGAAAGTGCTTAAAGAAGACTTAGTGCTACGCACATGGAGCAGTACTTTCATGAAGGAGGAAAATCTGCCTGGCAATTGGATCAAGCAGTCAGGGGTTTTGGTGGGTATAGCTCGCCACCGCCCTCCGTGGCGAAATTGATAAGCGGGGAGCTGGGTTCCACACGCTAGGTGCTATTTATTCTACTTGCGGGTGCAGTCCCCATCCCATTAGCAGTATTGTTCCATGAAAAAAGACATCTGGCTTGTTCAACAGAGACCTTGAAGAGCAAGAGAACTATTATGTTGTCAAAGCGCGAGCACGGTTGAAAGTCTTATTATAAAGCTCGATATAGCGTGCGACCTGCTAGTGCTTGGGACACACCGCCTGGGTAGTGCGACTTGTTGTCTGCAGCAACGCTATGGGATAGAATGTATGGGCACTTTGAATGCAGGTCGCAGCGGATGAAATAACGATTCCTACCGGCCTTAACAAATATTGCGCAGACTCGTCTTAATCCTTCCTCTGCGCTCTTGATTCTCTTTGCCTTCATCCTGCTTCTCGCCATCATCATCCTCTTCCCTGGTTCAAGGCGACTACGCCCCATATCCCTATGATGCTGTCGCGCTGCGCGAGGGGCAAGCGTGGACGAAGTCCCAGATGGCTGCGACTTTGACTTTGATGCTTCGTGCTCAGCTAGAATGCTGACCTTGTCGACGAGACTGGCTTGGGTCTGGTGTAGCTGTGTACAAAGCTCAGAGAGCGCGAAGCGCATCGCAGAGTGGGAAAAAATTCAGCTGAGATTCCGACGCTGGTACTGAGGCAATATTGGTGGGGAGGCACCTACAGACCGGAGAGTAAAGCGCAATAAATCGAAAAAAAAATTGCATCGATGAGAAAGGGATGGGTCAGTGAGCGGAGTCGAGCGACGAGGGGTGGTGTTGGTGTCATCGACCCAAAAGTCATTTTCCTGTATCAGTTTGAGGCAAGAAAGAACTTAGGAAAGATAAGATTGATACGGACGTGTCATGTCAAGCTTCTGTTCTTGGGCAGCTGTTTAGATGCGGGAGAGAGGTCAATGATCTAACGAGATGAGGGACGATTGAATCGTAGGTGGATAGCGTGCGTCTTTAGATTGAGCTGCGCGCATCTGATAGATTTCAAGATGTGAGATGCAGTGAGAAAGGGGAGCAGCTCTGCAATGACCTGCCTTGGGCTTCATATCGAACGCATCAGCATCACGCAAGTCCGGTTAGAAGGATTCATCCGGAGGACAGCAATATATGCACGCACGAGGGCTTGGTCGTCACCATGTTTCAGCACTGCATCTATGCTCCACAGATAGGGTTTTTCGTCCAGTCCACTGGCAGCACTGGCGATGTATGACTGTTGGGGGATATGGCAAGAGCCGCGAGTTGGTCATGCCTCCGACCTGCTCAATGCTGATTGGTCTTAAAGCTTTGAAGCTTGAAGTTGGGTCCCATATAGGTACTGAATGATCCCTTGATGGACTGACAAGATGGCGTTCATCAAGGATTGATGGCATTGGTATAATCATTTCCAGTCGCACGGTCCTTGTGCAGCACAACCTGACACGTGACCGAGAATATCTTGCACGCTGTACGTTTCTCGACCACTTTTCTTTCGAAGCCTAATTCATATCATCCATCGAACACATGATGAAAGCGCTGTATGGTTTAACGTTAGTTGAACCCACTTCTGCCGTCTGTCCCACACAATGCCCCAAAGCACGATGTCAACACTGACTCGATTGCCAAATCACTCAAATCAGACGTATTAGACAAACCGGAGGAACGAGAAGCGTCGACAAACCCACTGGTACTTGTAACACCTCCGACGAGCGCAAAGATCTACTCCAACACGGTGCACGGCCCCACCAAGATGCATTTTGCGACCATGATCAACTGCATTGTGGTACCCATGACCCGACCCCCGTTTTGAGGCGTTCAATGGAGAAATCCTATATCACGTCCGCAACATCCCTTTACATGGTTCCACAGAAGCGACCTTTATCAGGCGTGCAATCAGTCGATCGTGCCACCAGGGAAGATTATTTCACGACAAAGCATAGATTGGTCTGAAGTCTTGTTATCCCTCGTGCAAATGGTACGCGTCATCCCTCTGTCCAGGAATCTGTTCTACTTAGTCAACCACAACGCTGAAACGGCGCTATAGGAGACGTCCAGCGCGTAGCTTCACGCCACACCGCATCATCGATTTTTTTTCTCCAGGTGCATATTGAGCCTCGCCTCCTTGGGTATCGGTTGCGACATAATGTGCACACCGGATAGCGCTACAATTCGCTAGTGGGGAAGACACGAACATCCTATGGGTGGCCTTGGGGATAATGACGTAGAAGCGTTGACCTCTCTCCAGATGAATCGGTGGTTATTGGTGGAGCGTAGATGACAGAGTACGCCTGCGGGACACAAGGAGGGCATCTTGGGAACCTGTGAAAAGGGTATCGTGATGTGGTGGTGCGGTGAGTCAATCTCCGATTCTAGTAAGCGGGCGGAAGACGACACCGGACAACGATTGCACCCTGAAGCTGACCAGGAAGTGTCTCCACCAATAGAAAGAACGATCATGTCAAGGTGCGTTCTGTCGGATACTCACTACAAGGTGACGAGCTCGCGACGGCGGGATGAACAAGATGATCCTCGTGTGGTCGAAGAATGGCGAGTTGCTGATACCGGTCAAACTTGGTGAGTTCGTTTGAGTCTCAGGACTGTGCACACCTCAAATTCTCCGCATCATTTGATAGCACAACCCTCGAAATGATTTACCAATACCGTCGCGTCCCTCTTCCATACGAAGGCAATCTCGTTATTGCATTATCGGATTCCTCAGTTCGCATCTGGGAACGCAAGATCAATCAGCCTGTTGGAAATCGATCCTTGCGTGACGATATGCTCTTCGCTCTTGTCATGTCAGGTGATAGAACAAATGGCGTCAGTGTTGATTTCGGCAAGAAAGTTTTTGTATGGAGCTTGGACGGGGCCTGAAATACACAATCTGGTGGAAGGTCATGGTAGGTCATCTCGTCTTCCTCTTCACATCTGATCCACCTCTGCTAGGTTCGCACAGTTCAATCTGGAGACATGCATGATCAGTTGTGAATAATCCTTTGTCTTTTCGTTTCGTTAGATCTTTAACGTCTCCCATATCTAAAGGCAGGCCAACAGTTTAGTCAGTATTTCTTCAGTTCTCGCTAGCCTACTCACAATAATACCAGGCAGTACGATTTTGGGGCGAAGATACAGAGCGTCCCCCGCTTTTCAGTTGGCGCAATGTGTTTGGTCTCCTGCGCTTCAGCAATGAACGCACGCATACGCCCCATAATACAGTTTGGTCTGCCCCAGTTCCGGCGTTGGAATTTCCCGTGTGTTTTTTCTAGTGTTGATCTGATCCCACGCGGGATAAAGACGTGAGTCGCTCGTGTCATCCGACTTAGATGCGGATACTTGCTCCCCAAACAGAATAATCAATGATAGAGCGACGTGCAACCGACCATAACGACGACAGTTGAACGTAACAAAACCGAGATGCAGGAGGGTCCTAGGTATAGTTACTTTCATGGCACGAGCCAACTAAGTAGCAGCGCACTTTTTGTGACCATCTTCGCACTCGATGATTTTGTGAAAGAAATGCAACGGGTTTGAGCTCACTATGGCGTGTGGATTGCGATGTTTTGCGAAGTAGTAATGCACGCCAATGCAAGGCCCTGTATCACATTAAAGCACATAAATTGTGGTCCGGAGTTGGATAAACTAGGCGGAACGACTTTCAAAGGAGTTTCCTTCGCTAGCTGAGCTTTGTGTATACATGTACAGTAGATATGACGAGTACACCCTGGCAAAATGTAGTCTTCATATCAATCCCAAATATCCATGTAACATGTAATCACTAGAGCTTTGCAGTGGACTGACGACGTATCACAAATCCACAGCACACGATCTCATACGATGGTTCGTCTACACAGGGAGAAGAATTTTGCACATGCTGAGCAGGCTGCGACGCCGGTTGTCCTTGTGTACAAACTTCGGAACCTTGTGACGTTTGACTATCGGCTGCATGGTCGATCGCATATTGCATAGCTGCAGCCACTTCCGCCTCAGTCGGAGGGGCGATGGCATATCTCTGCAAATTATTATAGTAATGCCAAGGACGAGAGAGTATTAGTGACGAGCGACTCACATCTTCATCTCGAGCAGGAGCAACGTCGACTGTATGTGCGGGAATTCTTCCAGTGAATAAGCTAAAATCCCAACGGCGCGCCTTAAGTTGTGTTGAGGGGGATGCATCCACAGGTCGTCGGAAGTACAGGAAATCGAAGAAATCGCGTCGACGAGGGGCAGATGGGCCACGGCGGAGAGGTAAGTGACGGGGGGTGCTCTTGGTACCATCACCCCAAAATTCATTTCCCTGCATCAGTATCAGCCTAGCCAGGACTCCAGAAGGACAGAAACACACTGACATAGCGTGTCAAGTCTCGGTTGTTGGCTTGCCTTTTAGGTAGCGATGAGACATCAAAGATCTAGTGAGATAAGTCAGTGAGTGATAAGACTTTTCACAATTGATTAGCGCACGTCTTTAGATGAAGACCCGTGTCCCTGGTAAAGAAGTGAGCTGCGGTGCGAAATCGAAGGTCTGATAACTCGCCGTTAACTTCCCGTCAGACTGTCATCGCCATCATGCAAGACCAGTTAGCGATGATGATGACAACAATGTACGCACGCACACCGACTTGATCACCACCCTGCTTCAGCGCGGCCTCTAAGCTCCACACATAGATTTTTTGGTCCAATCCAGCACTGGCTATGTATCGTCCGTCGGAGGGAATGGCAAGGGCCCAAGGTTCGTCATCGTGCAGGAGTGGGTCTCCGGCTTCCTCATTCGTGTTGAGGTCCCATATGCGTACTGAGTAATCCGACGATGCGCTCACAAGATGGCGTTGATCGCCGGTCAGACAGATGGAGTTGACGAGGTTGGTATGACCGCGAAGAACAACAAGCTCTTTGCCATCAATCAACTGCCATTTCCGGATGGTGCAGTCATGTGATCCAGAGAAAATGTGTGCGCCGTCCTTGGACCAACACAATGACCTCACCGAGGAGTCATGTCCCTTGATTTCGATGAGCAACTTGCTGTCCTTTGACCACACCTGGATGATATTGTCGTCCCCGCCACTGGCGAGTGTGTCGCCCCGTAGAGAGTATTTGACGACATACACCCGACCATGACCGGTCTCTATCGGTGGTGCAATTTGTCGTCCGTTCGGGTTCCATCGTCGTATAGTACCATGATCTGATCCACTTGCTACCTCCCAGGCATTGGGGGACCAATCGAGGCACCTCACTGGAGCACTATGCCCCTCCCATGGATCGCCAACCGCGCCGCCATCCTTCCCGTTCCAAAGCCGTAGTCTACCATCTGCGCTTCCACTGACGACCATTATTTGATCCGGAGAAACTGCTAGTGACAATATCGATGTTCCGTTATTTCTCCAAGGCTCTCCTACTGGTTCTCCATCTCTTATCCACCGGCGAATTGAACCATCTCCTGATGCGCTCATTATATTGCAACTGGTGCCGACACAGGCAAGGCTCCATAT